>JAKSZT010037812.1:2014614-2040588 GCA_026826555.1 Tolypeutes matacus
TATCTATCTATCTATCTATCTATCTATCTATCTATCTATCTATCTATCTATCTATCTATCTATCTATCTATGAATAGGTTAGTATACATGCTTATATCTCCTAGCTCTGTCTACCGAGAGAGCCTAAAGCAATGACATTCCAGTAGTCATGAATATATCTAGTGCCCAGATCTTGGTTTCTAAACATCATTCTCCAATAAAAGGAACCAGGTCTCCTGGAAGAAGTGCTTGATTCCAAGGTTGGGGCAGGCAGAATATAAAATGAGGTTGGAGCATCTTTTGGTTCTAGAAATTTTGGAAGGGCTAAAAATAAAAAGAAAGAATGAGGACATATCAAAAGAGCACAGAAGCCACCTTGAAAGAACTCCTAATGGCCAAAGCTGGAATAACTTCAGCCATATATCATAGTAGTTATATATTAGATTGGCTGATAGCCCACAGATTAAATTTAAAATTCTATGAGTCCATATTGGTACAAATAAATGATTTAATAAATAATACTGAGGGAGAAGAGACAAATCTTTCTTTCACAGGAATTCCAAATAATAAGTATAGAAGGACAGAAGGAAATAATAAATCATAAGAAAACCACATGTCAGATCCACCAATGGATATTATAATTAGTGGGCAAAAGTTCAAGGAGAAATAGGATATCTGTAGTCTCAAAGTATCTCTCCTAAGATATTAATTACAAAGGGGAAAACTATAACTTTACAGTGAAGAAAACTGGCAGACATCTTCTTACCATGGATTAAGTTATAACAATAAAACATATCAACATCATGTACCTACTGATATGATGCACTGAGAAGGGCACATCACTTCTGGGGTATTCTTGCCAAAAAATGCATAACCTCAATCCCATGATGAGAAAACATCACAGAAACTCCAAATGGGTACATTCTACAAAATAATTGACCAGTACTCTTTAAAAGGGTCGAGGTCATGAAAGAAAAGGAAAAACTGAGGAACTATCACAGATTGGAGGAGACTATGGAGATGCGGCAGGTTGATCTTCAGGTGGTCCTCGAGATCCTTACCCCCCTGATATTCACACTTTTGTATACTCTATTCCCTTTAAGTGTGGGCAGGACCTATGACTTGATCCTAACTGATGGAATGTGGTAAAGGTGAAGGGATGTAGGTAATTGTGTTTATATGTATGGGATTCTAAAGAGCGTATCAGCTGTCTTGCTCTAGAGTTACCCTCTCCTTTGCTGGCTTTGAAGAAGCAAGTTGCCATGAAAACTACAGCTTCAAGGAGATGAAGCCTGCCAACTACCTGATGCAGCTTGAAAGCAGATCCTTTCCCAGTTGAACCTTCAGATGACAACCTAATCTTGCCAACACCTTGACTGCAGCCTCATGAGATCCTAAGTGAAAAATCCAGCTAAGTCATGACTCCTGACCCACATAACCTGTTAGATAATAAATGTGTGTTGTTTTAAGCTGAAGAAGTTGTGGTAACTTGTTATACAGCATGGAAAACTAATACATGAGCTATAAGAACTAAATGAAATGTGGGATTCTGGATGGATCCTGGAAACAAAAAGGACATTAGTAGAAAAAGTAATGAAAGCATCAGGGAAGCTGATGTGGCTCAGTGATTGAGCACCAGCTTCCCACACATGAGGTCCAGGTTCAACCCCCAGCCCCTGGTACCTCAAAAAAAAAAAGCGTGTGTTAACTCCAGGAAGATGGCAGATTAGAGAGACACAGGACTCACTTCTCTCCCAGAAAAGTAGCTAGAGGACAAGCAGAAACAGCCTGGAAAAAATGGTCTAGAGTTTAGGACAGCAGGGGTAGGCTGAACGCCATCCACAAGAGAGAGGGGCACAGGAAAAGAATCTCAATGGACAGACTGTGAGTAGAAGCTGCAGCAGCAGCTGTGGGCATCCCCACCTCACCCTCTGAGCAGACAGCTTTTAATTCTCTGGCATCTGGCCAGCAGCAAAGGATAGAGGAGGCCACAGGGATCTACTTCCCCAGAAATCAGGAGAGAGAGGGACACAGCCTAAGGCTGATTCAGCTTTTGGCCAAATTTGGTCTGCTGTGTCCCACAAGCACTTCCAGGCCGGGTGGGGCTTTACCATTGTTTGCCCTGGGAGCCTGCAGGGGTCTAAAGAGATCCAACACACTTAATCACCCTCCCTACTGACTGGGACTGGTTGTTGAGGACTCAGAGGGGAATGAAATTATTTCCTACCAGGGAAAAGGGAGGGGACTGCTAGCAAAGGTTGGAGAACAGCCTCTGAGAAAGTTTGAATTGTGAGGCTCTGAATAGCGTCCAGGCAGAATCCTCTGTCATATTGTTTCTGTTGGTGTTGCAATGAACATACTACAACCAGACTTTGAACTGAGAGGGCAGCCAATGAATGCCATCTGTTGGCAGAAAAAGGATGTGCATGTGCGGAAATTAAAAGTAAATAAATGAGAGGGGCTTTTTTCCAGCCTTTATAGCCTCCCTCCCCAAGGTTCTTGGAAGCGGGTCTGTAACCTATTACTAGGTCCAAGGCCCATATTTGAGCAACAAACAGGGACAATCCTGAAGACCTAGAACAGGTTGAACCAAGAATCAAAGGAAGGCAGTAACAGCCTCCAACCAATAAATTCCTATGAAAGAGAAAGAAATTGAGCATCAGAGTAAACACACCATCATAACCAGATGCCTAGACATCAGCAAAAAATTACAAGCCATACTAAGAAAATGGAAGAAATGGCCCAAGGCCAGGAATATATCAAAGCCCCAGTTGAGACACAGGATTTGAAACAACTAATAAATGAGGTTCATACAAATCTTCTAAATCAAATTGGTGAGTTGAAAGACAATATGGCTAAAGAGATAAAGAACATCAAGAAGACACTGGGCAAAGCACAAAGAAGAATTTGAAAACTCAAATAGAAAAATAACAGAGCTTATGGGAAAGAAAGAACAATAGGTGAGATAAAAAACACATTAGAGGGATACAACAGCAAACTCAAAATGATAGAAGAATAAATGATGCAGAAGAAAGAGCAACTGAAATTGAAGAAAGAGAAGAACAAAGGGAAAAGAATGGAAAATATTGAGCCAGGGCTCAGAGAGTTGAATGATAATATGAAGTGCAACAACATACATGTTATGGGAGTTCCAGAAGGAGAGAGAAGGGAAAGGGGGCATTATTTGAAGAAATAATGGCTGAAAATTTCCCAGCTCTCATGAAAGACGTGAATATATGTGTCCAAGAAGGACAGCATACTCTAATTAGAATAAATCCAAATAGACCTACTCCAAGACACATAATATTCAGAATGTCAAACATCAAACATAAAGAGAAAATTCTGAGAGCAGCAAGGAAAAAGCAAACCATCACATATAACGAACACCCAGTAAGACTTAGTGTGGATTTCTCATCAGAAACCATGGAGGCAACAAGACAGTGGTATGATATAATTAGGATACTGAAAGAGAAAACTCGCCAGCCAAGAATTTTTATCCAGCAAAACTGTCCTTCAAATATGAAGGTGAGTTTAAAATATTCACAAATAAACAGAAACTAAGTAAGTTTATAAAAAATAATCTGCCTTTTCAGGAAGTATTAAAGGAAGACTTACAACTCCAAAGAAAAAGACAGGAGAGAGAGGCTTGGAGAACAGTGCAGAAGGCAACAATAGCAAAAAGGATAACCAAAAGAGTAAAAAAATAGATGAAAATAAGATATGACATATGAAAACCAAAGAATAAAATGGTGGGAGTAAAAAAATGCATTTACAGAAATATCATTGAGTGTGAATGGATTAAACTCCCCAATCAAAAGATATAGGCTGACAGAATGGATAAAAAATCATGAGCCATACATATGCTGTCACCTTAGACCCAGGGATGCAAATCAGCTGAAAGTGAAAGGTTGGAAAAAGGTACTCCATGCAAACAGTAACCAAAAAGAGCAGGGGTAGCTATACTAATATTAGACAAAATGGACTTTAAATGCAAAAAAGTTAAAAGAAATACAGAAGGCCATTATATATTAATAAAATGGACAATCCACCAGGAGAAATAACAGACATAAATAAATATGCACATAACCAGGGTACCCCAAAAATACATGAGGCAAACTCCAGCAAAACTAAAAGGAGAAACAGATATCTCTACAATAATAGTCAGAAACTTCAACACACCACTCACATCACTAGGTAGAACAAATAGAAGATCAACAAGGAAACAGAAAACTTGAAAAATATGATAAATGAGCTAAACCTAACAGACATATACAGAAAATTGCATCCCAAATCAGCGGGTCATATATTTTTCTCAAGTGCTCATGGATCTTTCTCCATGATAGACCATATTTTGGCTCACAAAACAGGTCTCACTAAATTTAAAATGACTGAAATTCTACAAAGCATCTTCTCCAATCATAATGGACTGAAGTTGGAAACCAATAATAGATAGGAAAAAGGGAAAATCTGCAAATACATGAAGTTTAAACAACACACTCAAACAATCAGTGGATGAAAAAAGAAATTGCAAGAAAAGTTAGAAAATATCTTGAGACAAATGATAATGAGAATATAATTTATCAAAACCTACAGCATACAGCCAAAGCAGTGCTGATAGGGAAATTTATAGTCCTAAGTGCCTATATTTAAAAGGGAAGATCTAAAATTAAAGTCTTAACACCTAGAGGAACTAGAGAAAGACTAGCAATGTGGGAGGACTCTCACTGCCTGCCCTTGAAACATATTACACTGCTACAGTGGTCAAAACAGCATGGTATTGGTATAAAGATAGACACATTGATCGGAGGAATAGAATTGAGAAACCAGAAATAAACCCTCACCTCTATGGACAACTGGTTTTCGACAAACCTACCAAGTCCATGTTACTGGGACAAACAGTCTCTTCAACAAATCATGCTGGGAAAAATGGATATCCACAATCAAAAGACTGAAAGAGGACCCCTTTCTCACTCCCTATACAAGAATCAACTCAAAATGGATCAAAGACCTAAATATACAAGCCAGGACCATAAAACTACTAGAAGAAAATGCAGGGAAACATCTTCAAGATCTTGTGGCTGGTGGTGGTTTCTTGGACCTTACACCCAAAGCACGAGTAACAAAAGAAAAAAATAGATAAATGGGACCTCCTCCTCAAAAGTAAATACTTTTGTACCTCAAAAGACTTTGTCAAAAGGGTGAAAAGGCGGTTGACTCAATAGGAGAAAATATTTGGAAATCACATATCCAATAAGGGTTTAATAGCCATGATATATAAAGAGACCCTACAACTCAACAATAAAAAGACAAATGACCCAATTAAAAAATGGGTCATTTGTCCAAAGAAGAAATACAAATGTTGAAAAAAACACATGAAAAAATGTTCAACATCACTAGGATTAGGGAAATACAAGTTAAAGCTACAATGAGATATCATTTCACACCTATTAGAATGGCCATTATTTTTTTTCTTTGATTTCCACTTTTTTTTTTTTTTTAAGGAAGTAGGGGATTGAGCCCTGGACCTTGTACATGGGAAGCAGGCACTAAACCACTGAGCTACACCTGCTCCCAGAATGGCCATTATTAAAAAGACAGAAAACTACAAGTGTTGGAGAGGATGTGGAGAGATAGGAATGCTTATTCACTGTTGGTGGGAACATAGAATGGTTCCACATAGAATGTGGAAGACTGTTTGGCAGTTCCTAAGAAATTGAAAATAGATTTGCCACATGACTCGGCAATACCACTACTAGGTATATACCCAGATGAATGGAGGGCAGTGACACAGACATTTGCACACCGATGTTCATAGTGGTGTTATTCACAATTGCCAAAAGATGGAAACAACCCAGGTGTCCATTAACTGATGAATGGATAAACAAATTGTGGTATATACACATGATGGAATATTATGCAGCTATAAGAAGAAATGAAGTCATGAAGCATATGACAACATGGATGAACCTAGAGGATATTATGTTGAGTGAAGCAAGCCAGACACAAAAGGACTAATACTGTGGTTGTGCTATTATGAACTAAATATATTGTGTAATCTCATGGAGTTAATAACTAGAATATAGGTCACCAGAAAAAAGAATGAGGCAGGGAAGCATATGTGGCTCAAGCAATTGGGCTCCTGTCTACCATACCAGAAACCCGGGTTTATTTCCTGGGGACTCCTGGTGAAGGCAAGCTGGCCAGCGCCACGGAAAGCTGATGGTCTGCACTGCAGAGAGCTGAGCTGGCACAGCAAGATGACGCAACTAAGGGAGGCTCAGTGGAGAGACAGTGAGAGATTCAGCAGACCAGGGAGATGAGGTGGCTCAAGCAATTGAGTCCCTCTCTCTCTCCCACACTGGAGGTCCGGGATCGGTTCCTGGTGCCTCCAAAAAAGAAAGAACACACAGCGAATGGACACATAGAGCAGACAGTGAGTGCAAACAACAACAAGGTGGGTGGAAATGAAATAAATTTTGTAGAAAATAGAATGAGGTTAGAGAATGGAAAAGTGAGGGTTAATCTGCAGCATTGGTAAAAAAAAAAAAAAAGGAAGGTTGTTAGTCATTTTTGGAAAGGAATAGAAAAGGTGAAAGCACATATTAATGTTTGTAACTAGCAGAGGTATCATATGGGTATGACAGTGGTTGAAAGGGAAAGTCTAAGGTCATGTATATTACTAGAAGGAAAGCTAAAAAATGTAACTTGGGACTGTATAGCATAGGGAAACCTCATGTGAAATATGAATATGGGTAATACTGTATATATAAGACTTTTTCTTTGAAACTGAAGACGTGTACATTAATGTTACAAGATGTTAATATCAGGCAAAAAAACCACACGTCATTATGCTAAGTGAAAGAAACCAGAAACAAAGTACTACATATTTTATGATTCCATTTTTATAAAATGTGAATATAAATCAATATATGAAGATGGAATTCGATTAGAGGTTATGTAGAGCTGGTGAAGGTTAGAGGAATTGAGAGGTGACTGCTAAAGGATATGAGTTTTTCCTTTTGAAGTAATGAAATTGTTCTAAAAATTTTTGTGGTGATGAATGCACAGCATGGTGACTATACTAAAAGCCACTGATTGTACACTTTGGATGGATTCCATGGTATGTGAATATATCTCACTAAAACTGCTATAAAAAGCATGTATCCATTTTATAATGAGATAGAGATATTGTGAGTTGGAATTAATTGTGCAATGAATGGTAAAGGAGGGTAAGAACTTCCCTTAGCTTTGTCCATACTCACCTGGAATGCAGAAGAAAGGAAGACATGGTAGTCGGGAAGCTTTAGGTCAGACATTTCTGCACAACCAGAACTAGATCTTTCTACTAGCCCAGTATAGATTGATTGCCATAAAGAGTGCCGGCAGCTGCTTCAAATTTGGAGAAAGCCGGAATTTGAATGTGAGACAGAAAGGGACTCCGCATTGGCATCAGAAACTGAAAAACAAACTAAGAAAAGCCTATAAGCAGATGTCATGAGGCAACGAAACCCATGAGTTAAATAGAGCCTTGAGGAGAAGCACAGACCCTATAGAAGCAAAGACCTAGAAAACAGGTTTCACAAGAATGTTGGATTCTCTGTAGCAAGGGAGCAAAGGACACCTGATGTTAGACTATTAGAGCTGTCTGTATCTAACTAACTACAAAAACCTACACAGAGTGCACTTCAAAAGAAGCTGAATGGACTTTCCCATCACCCAGAAGACACCTTGGATCAGAAGCTTCACATGTCAGCAGGATGTCCTTTCACATCAGCCCCATAAGACAGATTGGTTTCTTCCAAACGTGGACCCCACACACCTTGGGAAACTATCTACCTGGAAAGTTATTGTCATCTGCAACATTGCACTAGGAGGTTTGGCCTGGCTCAGGTCTTCTTAAGGCTCTATGCTAGACCGCGTCTGAGATATGCTTTTGACCGTGGAACTAGAAGATATATGAGGGAATTTGTATAGTAGTTTGTTGCCCTGAGGACTGTTGCTTGCTGATGGACTGAGAGTTCTGGAACCTCTCTGCCCACATCTCTCAGCACTACCACAACTTCAGATCATTCCTCACCCAGTGCTCAGGATTTTGTACCATTTACTATTGCCTTTAGCTTCCTGCCATGCCTAGTACAAATATGGGAATGAATGAGGGTAAACTGAGGGCTATACCTTTATTTATTTATTTATTTATTTATTTATTTATTTAAAGATTTTATTTATTTATTCATTTATTCCCCCCTTGCTGCTTGTCTGCTTGTCTCCCCTTGCTGAGTTGTCCTGCTGCGTCAGCTCACTGAGCCACGTGGGCTGGCTTGCCTTCACCAGGAGGCCCCGGGGATCGAACCCCGGGCCTCCCATATGGTAAACGGGAGCCCTACTGATTGAGCCACATCCGCTTCCCTATACCTTTAAATAAGAGATCACAATTTACAAATAATATTATATAATCATACCTTCTATTGTAAATTCCATTTAGTAAAAAGATGGACAAAAATAAGATATGATATATGAAAGCCAAAGGATAAAATGTTTGAAGTAAGTAATGTCTCTACAGTAAAAAAAAAAAAAAAAAAAAAAACATTGAATGTTAATGGATTAAACTCCAGAATCAAAAGACATAGGATGACAGGATGGATAAGAAAGCATGTGCCATCCATATGCTGTCTGCAGGAGACTCATCCTAGACCCAAGGATGCAAATAGACTGAAAGTGAAATGATGGAAAAAGATATTTCACACGAATAGTAACCAAAAGAGAGCAGGGATAGGTATACTGGTGCAGGACAAAGAGACTTTAAATGCAAATGACTGATAAGAGATGCAGAAGGCCTTTATAGATTACTAAAAGGGACAATACACCAGGAAGGAGTAACAGTCATAAATATCTATGCTCCTAAGCAGGATGCTCCCAAAATACATGAGGCAAACTCTGGCAAAACTGAAAGGAGAAATAGATGTCTCTACAATAATAGTTGGATACTTTAACACACCACTCACATCAATAGATAGAACAACTAAACAGAAGATCAACAGGGAAGGAGAGAACTTGAACAATATGATAAACAAGCTGGACATGACAGACATATACAGAACATTGCACCCCAAATCAGCAAATCTGATTTGATTCTCAAATTCTCATGGATCTTTCTCCAGGATTTACCACACGGGACCACAACACAGCTGTCAATAAATTTAAAAAGACTGTAATTATACAAGGCACCTTCTCCTATCATAATAGAATGAAGCTGGAAATCAATAATAGGTGGGAAAGGGGGAAACTTGCATACTACTAAACAATCAGTGGGTCAAAGAAGAAATAGCAAGAGAAAGTAGTAGATATCTCAAGATGAATGAAAATGAGAACACAATTTATCAAAACTTATGGGATATAGTGAGGGCAGTGCTGAGAGGGAAATTTATAGCCCTAAATGCCTTTATTTAAAAAGAAGAAAGAGCTAAAATCAAAGATCTAACTGAATAACTGGAGAAACTAGAAAAAGGGCAGCAAACCAATTCCAAAGCAAGCAAACAGAAAAAAAGAAATAACACAAATTAGAGCAAAAATAAATGAAATGAGAACAACAACAACGACAACAACAAAAAATAGAGAAAAATCAACAAAACCAAAAGCTGGGTTCTTTGCAAGGATCAATAAAATTGACAAGCCCTTAACAAGAATAACAAAGAAAAAGAGAGAGAAGATGCAAATAAATAAGATCAGGACTGAAAGGGGGGACATTACAAATGACCCCACAGAAATAAATAGGATCATAAGAGGACACCATTAGAAGCTATATGCCAACAAATTCGACAATCTGGATGAAATGGAAAAATTCCTAAAAATGCACAAACAACCTACATTGACTCTACAGGAAATACAGGAACTCAACAAACCAATCTCAAGTAAAGATATTGAATCAGTCATCAAAAATCTTCCAAAAAAGAAAAATCCAGGACCAGATGACTACACAGGTGAATTCTACCAAACATTTCAGGAAGAATTAACACCAATCCTGTTTAAAATTCCAAAAAATTGAAGCCAATATCACACTAATACCAAAGCCAGAAAAAGATACTGCAAGAAAATAAAATTTCAGACCAATCTCTCTAATGAACATGGATGCAAAAATTCTCAACAAAATACATGCAAATCGAATCCAATAGCATATTAAAAGACTTATACTCCATGATCAAGTGGGTTTTATTCCTGGTATGCAATGGTGGTTCAAAATAAGAAAATCAATTAGTGTAATACACCACGTTAACAAATCAAAGGAAAAAAAAAACATGATCATCTTGATTGATGCAGAAAAGGCATTTGACAAAATTCAGCATCCTTTCTTGATAGAAACACTTCAAAAGATAGGTATAGAGGATAGTTCCTCAAAATGATTAGGGCTTATATGAAAAACCCACAGCCAACATCATACTCAATATGGAGAAGTTGAAAATTTCTAAGACCAGGAACAAGACAAGGATGTCCACTGCCACCACTGTTATTCAACAGTGTGCTAGAAGCTCTAGCTAGAGCAATTAGGCAAGAAAAATAAATAGGCATCCAAATTGGAAAAGAGGAAGTAAAACTCTCACTATTCACAGATGACAGGATCCTATATTTAGAGAATCCTGAAATATCTACAACAACGCTATTAGAGCTAATAGAGTTCAGCAAAATGGCAGGACACAAGATCAACATGCAAAAATTAGTAGCATTTCTAAACTCATTACCTATCCCCACCCCAATCTCTGGTAACCTATATTCTGGATTATGACTTTATGAGTGTGCTCATTCTAAATGTTTCAAATCAGTGAGATCATCCAATATTTGTCCTTTTGTGTCTGGCTTATTTCACTCAATAAGATGTCTTCAGGATTCATCCATGTTGTTGTATGTACAAGGACTTCATTCCTGTTTACAGCTGAATTTCTGTTTTATGTATATACCACATTTTATTTACCCATTCATTGGTTGATGGACACTTGAGTTGCTTCCATCTTTTGGCAATCATGAATAATGCTGCTATGGACATCAGTGTGCAAATATCTGTTTGAGCCCTTGCTTTCAATTCTTTTGGGTATATACCTTGTGGTGGGATTGCTGGGTAATATGGAAGTTCTATTCTTAGATTTCTGAGGAACCACCAAACAGTCTTCCACAGCAGCTGCACCATTTTACAGAGCCACCAGCAATGAATGAGTGTTTCTATTTCCCTGTATCCTCTCCAACACTTGTTTTTAATAGCAGCCATTCTAATGGGTGTGAAATGGTATCTCACAGTGGTTTTAATTTGCATTTCCCTGATGGTTAATGATGTTGAGCATCTTTTCATGTGTTTTCTGGCCATTTTTATATCTTCTTTGGTGAGATGTCTGTTCAAGTCTGTATTAGTCAGCCAAAGGGGTGCTAATGTGAAATACCAAAAATGGGTTGGTCTTTATAAAGGGTATTTATTTGGGGTAGAAGTCCACAGATACCAGGCCATAAAGCATTAAGTTTCTTCTCTCACCACAGTCCATTGCCATGTGTTAGAGCAAGACAGCTGCCGGCGTTTGCCAGGGTTCAGGCTTCTGGGGTTCCTCTCTTCCCGGGGCTGCATTTCTCTCCGGGCTTAGCTCCTGTTTCTTCCACAAGGTCAGTGTAGACGATCAGGCGAATGGCTTGCTTCTCTTCTCCTGGGGTCTTCTTTCCAACATCAAAACTGCTTCGCAAAAGACTGCTTCAACTCTGTTCTTGCCATGCCTCTTATATTTGATTCCCCACCCACCAAGGGGTGGGGCTCAACATCCTACTGACGTGGCCCAGTCAACGCCCCAATCATAACTCAATCATGCCCAGATTAACAGATCAGTTTATAAGCATGATCCAATTATATTTTTGGAATTCATAATTACATCAAACTGCCCAACAGTCACAAAATCTTTTGCCATTTTTTAATTGGGTTATTTGTTTTTTGGTTGTTAACTTGAAGAGTTTCTTTATATATACTAGATATTAATTCTTTTTCAAATATGTGGTTTCCAAATATTTTCTTCCATTGTATAGGTTGTCATTTTTTGTTCATGATAGAGTCGTTTAGGCAGAAATTTTTAAAATTTTGGTGAGGTCTCATTTATCTATTTTTTTTTCTTTTGTTTTTTTGTGCTTTGGGTGTATTGCCTAACACAAGGTCCTAAAGATGCTTCTCTATGTTTTCTCCTAGGAGTTTGACAGTTCTAGCTATCCATTTTGAGTTGATTTTTCTATATGGTGTGAAGGAAGGTTCCTTTTTATTTTATTTTATTTTTTGCAAATGGAGATCCAGTTTTCCCAACACCATTTGTTGAAGAGACTATTCTTTCCCAACTGAGTAGTCTTTGTCACCTTGTCTAAAATCAGTTGGCCATAAATGTGAGGGTTGATTTCTGAGCTGTCAATTCTATTCTACCTAGTCTCTATGTCTGTCCTTGTGCCAGAACCATGCTGTTTTGATTACTGTGGTTTTGTAATAAGCTTTTTGTTGTTGTTAAAGGAGGTGCCAGGGATTGAACCCAAGACCTCATACATGGGAAGCAGGCAATCAAGTACTAAGCTACATCAGCTTCCTGTAATAAGTTTTAATATGAGGAAGTGTGAGTCCTTCAAGTTCATTTTTCTTGTTCAAGATGGCTTTAGCTATTAAGGATCCTTACTCTTCCATATAACTTTGATGATTGGCTTTACCATTTCTGCAAAGAAAACTGTTGAGATTTTGGTTGGGATTGCATTTAATCTAATTGCTTTGGGTGGTATTGACACCTTAATGATATTTAGTCTTCCAATCCTTGAACATGGAATATCCTTCATTTATGTGTCTTCTTTAATTTCTTTTAGCAATGTTTTCTAGTTTTCTGTGTATAAGTCCTTTACATCCTTGGTTTGATTTATTCCTAGGTATTTGATTCTTTTAGTTGCTATTGTGAACAGAATTTTTTTCTTGATTTCTTCTTCCAATTGTTTATTGCTTGTGTATAGAAACACTACTGGTTTTGGAGTGTTAATCTTATACCCCACCACTTTGTTGAATGCATTTATTAGCTACAGGAGTTTGCTGTAGATTTCTTGTATATAGAATCATACAAGTTTTGCTTCTTACTTTTCAATTTGGTTGCCTTTTATTTCTTTTTCATGCCTAATTGCTCTGGCAAGAACTTCCAGTATAATGTTGCCTGGTATATATTTTTTCCCATCCTTTCATCATCACCCTACCTGTATCTGTGATTTTAAGGTAGATCTCTTATAGACACATATAGTTGGGTCATGCTATTTTATCCATTCTTCCAATCTCTGCCTTTTGAGTGGACAGTTTAATCCATTTACATTTAAAGTCACAACTGCTAAGGTGGGACTTTCTTCTGCCATTTTGCTTATGTCTTTTTACATCTTATACCCTTTTTGTCCCTCACTTCCATTAAAGCCTCCTATTATATTTATTTGCTTTCTTGTGTTGTACCATAGTGAGTGCCTTCTCTTTTCTATCTGGATATATATTTCATCTGTTTTCCTTGTGGTTATCACAGGGTTAAAATTTAACATCCTAAATATATAACAGTTATAGTTGGTTCGATACCAACTTAACTTCAATAGTATGACTTATACTTTCCCTATACCTGTCTCCCCACCATTCTTTTATACTTGTTACCACTTATGTCTCTGTATTTTGTATGTCCAAAAACCTAAATTTATCACTACTTTTGATTTATTTGCATATTACCACCTGTAAAAACTAAGAAGTGTAGTTACATACCAAAGAATAAAATACAATAATACTGACATTTATAGTTACCCAAATGGTTACCTTTACCACAGGTCTTTATTTCTTCATGCGCTTTGTAACACTATCTAGTGTCCTTTCATTTCAGTCTGAAGAACTCTCTTTAGCATTGTTTGTAGGGTAGGTCTAGTAGTGATGTACTACCTTAGCTTTTGTTTATCTGAAAATATCTTAACCTCTCCCTCATTTTTTAAAAAAAATACTTAGATTACATAAATGTTACATAAAAAACATACGGAATTCCCATATGTCCTGCTCCCTATTCCTCCCATATTTTTCCACATTAACAACATCCTTCTTTAGTGTGGTACATTCGTTACAACTGATGAACACATTTTGAAGCATTGCCACTAAGCATGGATTATAGTTTACATTGTAGTTTACACTCTCTCCCACATGATTTTGTTTTGGTGCACTGACTGAGTCCTGTGTTAGCAGAACATTCAGGGTTTCTGGGTTCTATGTTCTTGGCTATGTCACATAAAGGCATGTTACAGGGTGAGATATGCGCATGGAGCCCCGGGATAGGCCTTTTTAAGGCCTTTCCTCCTCCCCTTCTACCATATTAATGAGGGATCTCACCTATTTGCTGTCCCGATTTTGCCTTTCTGCTTCCACCTGTCAGTTTACAGGAACCATTGGGGAGGCCTTTCTGTTTGGGATTATCTGAGGCTTCTTTTGAGTCTGGGAGTTTAAATGGGACCTTATGACCAGGGTCTTGGTAGGCTTTTTGGATGTAACTGTTACAGCTGTGTTGTCAAGCAGTTATGTTTCCTCAGAGTGTTTCCAGGTGGGGTCCCAGCTGGTACAACTTTATTCTGACCAGCTGCCTTCCCTGTTTCCTATACTAACCTGCCTCACCTGGAGCTCCCTATTCTGCCATCTTCCCTGGAAGTTCCCTGCCATATGCTTTTGGATGGCTCATGATCTAGGAATGGTTTTTACATTAAGTGGCTAGAAAAAAATCAAAAGAAGAATAATATTTAGAGATATGTGAAAATAATATCAAATTCAAATTTCAGTATGCATGAATACAGCTTTATTAGAACGTAGCCACACTCATCGATTTATATAGTCTATAGCCACTTTGTACTACTATGGCAGAGTTGAGTAGTTGCAACAGACTCTACAGCCCACAAAGTCTAAAATATTTGCTATCTAACACGTTACAGAAAAAAAGGTTGCTAACTTCTGATCTGGACAATCAACAAAACAGTAAATCAAGTCCTGATTTGTAACATTTGCCAATTTCTGTAGTGCAAATACTCCTACCATTGCTAATTTTAAGCTACTGATATGTCATCCACAAGCAGAGTTGGGAAGAGATGAGAAGTAAGGCACCATTATATAGTATTTCCACCAGATACTTCAGATGTGAATAATCTCAAGAACACACATAAGATCAAAAAGTAGTAAAATAATCAGGATGTGATGAGTTTTGAGTGTTTACTACCTTTGTTTTCAATAAAATTTAATTACTTGTAAATTTATATAATTCATTTTTAAATAATGATGATGATTAACAATCAGCTCACAAAATTTCTGAAAATTTTTAAGTCACCTCTCAGAAGGCAGTATGAGTTGCTTCACATCATCATTGGACTTGTGGCTCCATACACTGCCTGAGACCACTTCAGCATTACTTCTTTTTTTCCTCCATGTTTGCTCTCAATGCCAACTAGCAATCAATGGCCCTAGCCTCTTCAATAATTATTGTTATTTTGTGTTCACCAGAAAACCAATAAATTGGAGCTCCTCAAACTAGTAGATCCCAATCTACAAGAGGATTTCAAATAATGTCTTGAGAAACTATTTTCTTACTTATAGAAAGGTCTCAGGTTGGGTATTTGTAGTTGAAGTGTCTGTATCAGGGGAAATAAGCAATTGCCAGATTCTGTAAATTGTTTGGGCCTACAATTTCATACCTTATTGAGCTTCCTTCTTTCTGACAGCCTTGAATACACCCTGAAAGAGCAGTTAGCAAGGCATCAGATGGTCAGAGTTATCAAGACTCTGGAGTTTAAGTGGTACTCCTTTGTATTCATAGTGCAGTTTGAAAGATTCCCTGAGCCCACTAGCTTTAAAATGTGAACCAGAAAAAGTAGGGAGGACCTAGCCTTCTGGTATGACAAAAACTCTAGAGATGAGTCAATTAGTTGACTTAGTGTACCTAATACAGGAAGACTTCAAAGAAGTTGCTTTCTAGGTGTCAAATACAGCTGTGTCTTAACTCCTGGTGCTAGAATCAGGAAATGCACATCTTTTATATATGTGATAGGCCGCCTCTGAAATAGCCCTTGTCTAATCTCCTGCACCTGAGTGTGGGCTGGACTAGTGATAGGCTTTTTTTTTTTTTATTTAATACTTTTTTTAAATTAAAAAAAATACTTTAGGTTACATAAATGTTACATAAAAAATATGGGGGGTTCCCATATGCCCCACTCCCTGTCCCTCCCACACTTTCCCACATTAACAACATCCCTCGTTAGTGTGGTACATTTGTTACAATTGATGATCATATATTGGAGCATTGTCACTAACCATGGATTATGGTTTACATTATAGTTTACACTCTGTCCTGCACAATTTTGTAACTTATGACAAAATATATAATGGCCTGTATCCATCATTGCAACGTCATTCAGGACAACTCCAATGTCCTGAAAATGACTGGCTTCTAAGATATATAATATGACAAAATGATGGGATGTTACTTCCAAGGTTAACTGACTTCCATTTTCCTCACTCTCTCACTCTCTCCTCTACTCTCTGAGAAGAGCCAGCTGCCATGCTGTCAGCTGCTCTATGAGGAGGCCCACAGGGTAAAGAACTGAGTCTCTGGACAATAGTCAGTGAGGCCCTGAGGCGTGCTAACAGCCACCTGAGTTATCTTGGGCGTGGATCCTTCATCCAGATGAGACCACAGCCCTGGCTGACACTTTGATTGCAGCCTTATGAGAGGCCTTGAGGTGGAAGCACCCAGCTAAGCCACACTAGGATTCCTGACCTACAAAAGCTGTGAGGTAATAAACGTAATTTTAAGCCACTGAGTTTCTAATGCAGTAACTGATAACAAATACTATATACAGTATTGCAAATAAAATGGAGGGTTGTTCCGTTCATTTTAGAGATGAAGCAAATAGCTCTGAGTGTTCGACTTACTGTCCTGGGTTTGCTAAGCCCTTGTACAAAGGTCCTCAGCTGGCATTCCAGCTCAGGTCTGTTCTCTCACTTCCATTCCACCTGCCAACACCACAGTTTAAAGGCCACCCCTGAGTGGCCTGAAATAATAGCATATTTCAGTTTTAGTCTGCAAGCCCTTTTACACCCCTCAGGGCATTCTAGTAACAAGTTATCAGATCCTGTACCTCAGGTAAACACATCATCCATTCCATTGTTTAACAAGTTACTCCTCTTTGCCTCCAGGCAAGTGATTATCTTAGTCTTATATATACACATGCATTCCTCCTGATTTTATTTGCAAACCAGTTTTTTTTTCCAAATGTAGAAATTAAAACATTGAATTTCTTTTTCTTTTTTGAAGAAATAGACCACACACATATTCTGAGTTATGAACCACAGGTACTTCCATATTTTTTAAGTAGTTGAAGAGAATGGTAAGATTTCAAACTTACAGCAGGAACAACTGGCTCACCCTACTTTCAGTGGAAGTAAACCTTAAAAGGTAAACAGTGGAAGAGGATAGCACTTGTCATTGTGATAACAATAAAATTCATTCCTTCCTGAAATGTTACCACGTTATGAGGTAGTATCTTTACCAAAATGAGATCCTGGTACTCCTGTCTAAATAAATCACTAAATGCTTTTTTTTCCGTTGGGGTGGTCCATACTCACTACCCACTTCTCTGTTCATGTTAGTATGTGAAATTCTTTTTTTTTTTTTTTTTTTCAGATTAATTTATTTATTTCTCCCCCTTCCCCACTGTTTGTGTTCCCTGTCTGCTCTCTCTCTGTCTGTTCGTTGTGTGCTTGTGTTATTTTTTTTCAGGAGGCACTGGGAACTGAATCTGGGACCTCCCATGGGGAATGAGGCACCCAATTGCTTGAGCCACCTCTGCTCCCTGCTTGTTGTGTCTCTCATTGTGTTTTCTCGTTGTGTCTCCTCGTTATATCATCTTGTTGCATCATCGTGATGCATCAGCTTGCCACGTCATCTCACTGTCTTGCTCATCTTCTTTAGGAGGCACCAGAAACCGAATATGTGGCCTCCCATGCGGTAGGCAGGTGCACAACTACTTGAGACACATCTGCTTCCCCAGTATGTGAAATTCTTGTCCCTACTAAAATGAATCATCCAAATTGGGATATTTTTTTTTATCAGAACTCAAAAGAAAATGCTGGGGTGTTGAGATGAGCCCTGCATGAGGAGCAACCTGGAAGGAAAAAGGCGGATCTGTATGAATGGGACCACTACCAGCTTGGATTAAAAGGGACAAAAAGGGGAGAGATTGAAGGAAAAATGACTTCAAAGGCAGAACCGTGGAAACTGAGCTTTGGACTGAAGACATCTTCTCAGGCCAGTAGAGGAGATCCACCCATGTGTGTGGAAAGGGAGAGTGTGCCCCAGCACTTGAAGAGGTTGGGCCTTCCACCTTGTTGTTCCTGAAGAATGCTACTGCTGCAGGCTCCAGAGAGGGTGGGACACATTCCCAGGAGATTATGGAGAGGTGGGCCACAACACTGCTCTGAAGGGGTTGAGCCCGTGTGGGGTAAATTGGGGGGGGGGGATCTGGCCATCACCCTGGTGTTCCTTGAGGGTAAGACTTAGAGTTCAGCTGCTACCCAGATGCTTGATGAAGGTGGAGCCGAGAATATGACCACTGGGCAAACCCTTGGAAAGGGTGGGACATGCACTCCATCAATCCCTAAGAGGAAGAAACCATTGTTCTACAGATGACTGTCAGACCTTAAAATCCAATATAGTATGCCCTGCACCATTTCGGAACTGTTTGGGACCCATGACCCTGTTTTCCTTCCAGTTTCTCCCTATGACAATGGGAACGGTTATCCTGTGACTGTTCTTCCTCTGTATATTGGAAACAGATAAATTGTTCTAAGTTAAACAGGACCACAACCTGAGAAGAATTTTGCCCCAAGACAGACATGCCCATAACCAATTTTTTATGAGACTTTGCATTTAATATTGTTACTAAAAGGATTTAAGGCTTTTGGATATTGTGATGGAATGAATGTATTTGCATATGGAAAGAACATGCCTTTTGGGGATCTAGAGGGTGGAGTCTGGTAGTTTGAGACTGTCTGTACCCCAGAAAAGATCATGTTCTTAAATTAATGCAGTCCTGTGGGTGTGAACATGTTGTAGGTGGGACCTTTAATTAAATTATTTCAGTTAAAAGACTTTGCTTAGATTACTTCAGTAGTGCATGACCCCACTTAACCCTTTTACTGGAATCATCTATAAGTGGGATAAGTACAGAAAAAGGGGACCACAGAGACAGAGAGAAACCCCTAGAAGCTGAGAGAGAAAGTCCTGGAAGCCAGAAGCTGAAATCAATGGAACCTGGGAGATAAAAAGTTGAAGGAGTAGAGGAAGTTGAAGGAAACCAGAAGCTGAAAGCTATGAAACCCAGAGGAGAAGGGAAAGACATCTGGTGCTGTTCCAGGATTGTAGGCAGCCATGTTTTGGGGGAGACAGCTTCGCCTGATGTTTTGTGCTCACTACTCTATCACTAGTACTAGAACATTGCTTTGTATATAGTAATATTTGTGAAAGAAATATTTGTGAAATAAAATATTTGTGAAAGAAAAAAAAAAAGAAAGAAAATGCTAATAAGTTGAACATGTATGTACTTGCATCACACCAAAAAAAGGCACTTGTGTCCAATAGGAGTCACAAATTTATTACATCTAAACATTTAAAAGCTATTCTAGGAGAGCAGATATGGCTTAAGCAATTGGATGCCCACCTACCCCATACCAGGTCCTGGGTTTGGTTTCCCAGTGCCTCCTAAAGAAGACAAGTAAGACAGCGAGCTGACGCAGCAGACTGGTGCAGCAAGCTGACACAACAAGATGACGCGAAAACCCAATGAGAGACACAACAAGCGGGAAGCGGAGGTGGCTCAAGCCAATGGGTGCCTCCCTCCCACATGCGATGGGTGTCTCAGGTTCAGTTCCTAGTGCTTCCTAGATGCTGAGCACAAACAGCAAGGAGGGGAGAAATAAACAAAATAAATCTTTGGGAAAAAATAGCTATTCTAATGGAAAGCAGTTATTTTAACTCATTTGACACATTACAAGCCAGGCTATGCTGATTTAGGTAGTAGATTCATACAAGATACAAAGCTTCCAAAAAACCATGGAACTATAAGGGTCTCTCAAACTGATATACATGGCTCAAAGAGATTTGGAAAAAATCATCGTGGAATTCAATAAACTTTTCCCTGCCTAAAAATATTTCTCAAACTTAGCCTTAATTATCCATTCCACTCCTTTGATCCACTTGATCATGGGTACCTTTCTTCAGGTTAGAAATCTGCTGAGAAAGCTCCAGCTTAACCCATTCATAGTCTACTGCTTAGGTTCTTCTACAAATACAAATTCCCAAGATGGTGGAACAAGATTATCAATTTTGTTAATATTAATTTGTTGATTTAGGCCCAAAGCCTAGCTGGTTAAGTCATCACAATGAAGCTAATGCACCTAGCACTTAACACTATTGTAAGTGCTTTACATAATAACATTTAACCTTCACAACAACCTATGAAGTAGATGATATTGCTATTCACATGTAACAGTAGAGGAAAGGAAGCACAAATAGGTAAACTAAATGGCAGAGCCAGTATCCAAACCCAGGCAGTCTGTGCTTATAACCATTGCCTGTAGATGGATTTTTTTCCAACTTACTAAACAGAATAATAAAATGTTCATTAATTTGGACTTACTAATACAAAAGTCACTCGATATAAGTAAAAAGTGGACCTTAAATGGTTTTACAGAATATATGAATTTCATTTATTTTAATGCTTTAAAAGAAATGATTTTGTGATTTTTTTTAAATACCTCCAACAATAGGAATTAACTGCGTTCTTGAACTGTTTCCAGAGAGCCTGCTAGGCATTTTTATTTACTTGTCCCCTTCACATAGGTTCATCTGTTGAACTTTAAAAACAACTTATTCTCTTAAGTAGGTTTAATGAGTCCTTGAGAGTGTGTTCTTAATGTCAATTTGCAGAGCAAACCCTTTATTGGAGATAGTGCTTTTGCAATAATAGCTTGAGCCCAGCCCAGTTTAGATAATCAGAAATTTCATTATCAATTGAGTCCAAAGGAAGAAACTTTACTTCTGTCAAAAACAAGAACAAGAGTATTTCCTTGACCAGACTTCTTTCCTTGCTAGTTTCAAGGGCATAGGGAATAGAGGTAAGCATTATTTTAAAATTCTAAATATATTCTTTCTTTTAGTGGCTGGGATAATTTGAGTTCAATAAATAGATTCCTATGGATTCAACCAAAACTGTGGAATATTGTAAAAGCTCTGAAAGCCCAAAATCCTTTTAAGCCTTGCCATTGCTTTGTGGTGGAAGGGTAGATGACCTGGTCACTTAACTTTTTCTCCACAGTAAAATGGACCGAGAATCTCTGGTACTTCCCAGGCTCACATTGGGGGAGGGAACTATGATATGGGGACTTGCTGAGCTTGAGTTTGATGTAGCCTGGTTAAGTCAAGAGCTTTGCAAGGTGGTCTTGGCTGTGCTGTGAGACAGAAGCAAGGCCAAAAAACATCTTTTATTTCATTAAATTGCTTTATTGAGATAATATCTACCTAGTTGAAGTGTATAATTCAATGGCTTTTAGTATATTCACAGAGTTGTACATCCATCACCACAAACAATTTTAAAATATTTTTATTAAACCCCAAAAGAAACCCTGTACTACTTATCCATAACCCCACAATTCCTCACCCCCACACCCAACCTAAACAACAACTACTCTACTTTCTTTCTCTCTATAGAGAAAGATCTATATCTTCTTATTTCATAAAAATGGAAGCATACAATATGTGACCTTTTGTGCCTCATTTTTTCCACCTAGCATGCTTTCAAAGTTCATCCATGTCATAGACTGTATCAGTAATTCATTTCTTTTTATGGCTGATAACCTTCCATTGTACAGATATACCACACTATATCTATCTATTAATCAGTTGATGGACATTGGATTGTTTCCACTTTTTGGCTATTATGAATAATTCTGCTATGAACATTCATGTACAAGTTTTTATGTAGACATATGTTTCCATTTCTCTAGGCTGTATATTTAGGAATGAAATTGCATATGGTAACTCTATTTTTAACCATTTGAAGAATTGCCAGACTGTTTTCCAAAGTGACTGCATCATTTTACACTCCCAGTAGCACTGTAGGAGAGTTCAGTTTCTCCACATTCTTGCCAATACTTGTTATAGTAATTTTTTATTATAGCTGTCCTATTGGATGTGAAGTGCTATCTCATTGTGGATTTGATTTGCATTTCTCTGATGGCTAATGATGTTGAACATCTTTTCACGAGTTTATTAGCCATTTGTATGTCTTCTTTGGAGAGCTCCTATGCAGCAGATTTTCTAATCTACTTCAGCTTTTCCTGTCATGAGGAAACGTACTGCAACAGAAAACTTCATTACTAGCTTCATTTGCCTTGTTACAATATACAACTTCCAGCAAAAACATGAAAACAGTTTTATTAAGTGCATGAATCAGCCAGTGATTATATGCATTATCAAAGCTTTGACTTTAAAAGTCCCTCAAATAGAGAGCTCGAAGTCCATTTCAAATGGACTTCTATGAGGTCTAATAGACTTACCTTATCAAAAGGCCCCATAACCCTCAAGTCATTTTTCCCAGGCCTATTACTCAGGATAGACTATCAGAGGAATCATTCAGAAGAAAGAGATTTAAAATTATTTAATGATCATACTGTGTGGCTCACAGATTTTCAAAATCTAAATAGGGTAACCAAGTACCATGGCTTGCCTGAGACTGCCTGGTTTTACAACTGAAAGTCTTACATCCCAGTACACCCCTCTGTCCCAGGCAAGTTGAGATGGTTAGTCACCCCAGAGCAACGCTCATTCTCCCAGTTATGTAAGTGACAGAGGAACACAGTAAAGAGCAGTGGCTTCACATTTAGGACTTGCAGATAGCATGAGTTTGAATTCTGGCCCTACTACTTATTTACTGGCTTGTGAATTCAGGCAAATTCCTTCACCCCGTGAGCTTCAGTGCAGTTTAGATGAGACAGTGGGGTCCTATTTAAAGCTGACTAAGTAAAAAAGTCAGCACCTGAGGGTGAAATTCATATATAGGCAACAGTAACCTTGAGAATTCTTCAAAACAAAATCAGGTACATTTCCAAATACATGGTTTGGTATGGTCAACATAGAAGATAACTGTGGTGGTTTGGAGGTATATGTACTCCAGAAAAACATGTTCTTAAACTTAATCTATTCCTCTGTGAACCCATTGTAAGCAGGACCTTTTGATGAGGTCACTTCAGTTAAGGTGTGATCCACTTCAGTCAGGATGGGTCTTAATCCTATTACTGGAGTCCTTTATAAGCTGAATGAAATTCAGACATTGAGAAAGCCACAGGGGGAACAGCCAGGAGCTGGACCTCAATGGAACCCAGAAGAGAAGGGAGAGGCCAGGACCTGCCACGTGCCTTGCCACATGACAAGCTAAAGGACCAAGGATGTTGGGAAATGGATGTGGATCAGGCAACTGAGCTACCATCTACCACATGGGAGGTCACTGGTTCGGATCCCGGTGCCTCCTAAAGAAGACAGTGAGCTGACGCAACAAGATGAGGCAACAAGAGACGCAGGGAGGAAAAACATAACTAGAGACACAACAAAGCAGGGAGCAGAGGTGGCTCAAGCAATTAGGCACCTCCCTCCCACATCAGAGGTCCTGGGTTCAGCTCCTGGTGCCTCCTAAAGAAACAAGGAAGATGAACAGACACAGCAAATGCAAACAACAAGGGGGTGGGGAGAAATAAATAAAATAAATCTTAAAAAAAAAAAAGGACCAAGGATGGCCAGCATCCAGCCCCAGAATGTCATAGTCTTTGGGGAGAAAGCATTACCTTGATAATACCTTTTTCCTAACCACGAGCCACTAAATTCCCATTGTTTAAGTCAGTGTAATGCATAGTATTTGCTTGAGCATCCAAGGAAACTAAAACAATAACTTTATCAGGTTTTCTAACTCTTTACTCATTACTCTCCAAGAATTCCTTACTTTATTCTCTCACCACTCTCATGGTTGTCCCCAAGAACAAAAGTTGCACTATTTTGGTGAACAACTAGAAAACCCTTATAGTCATTGTAAGGTACTGCAGGCATGACTGCACCCAGTGTCTCTGCACCTCCTCATTGGGTAGACTAGCAGGGGCACTCTGGCATTATTTGATTCTCTCTCTTCTTGCAAAGGACACATAGTAGGATTCTTGAAAATTAAATGTGTATATGAATATGACTCTACTGTGCATTATATAAACCACTTAGCAAAGGGCTGAATAGCCCTCAGGAGAAAGATCCTAAGGAGATGTCTAAGAAGAGGTCAAAGTCCCCCCAAAACTAAGCTCCTTTTGTGATTGAGGTCCCTGCTGCCAAGCTTCTTTTTCCAGGAGAAGAGAAGTATGCTACGAGTTCAAAGCCTGATTTATAATTCTGGAAGCGGTCTCATTTGGTGACTCTCCCATAGCCACTGTTCTGGAAGCCTGCCCAGATCCACCCCAGCTATTCTATCACTTGATACACAAATCATGACTAGCATGCCAGAGGTCAGCTCAGTGCCCAGAGGAGCAATTCAGTTTAATCTGATTGGATCTAGAGCTTTAGGGTCCTCTATGGGGAAGGTTCAAAATTATGGAACTTGGAGTTGGTAATGATCTAAGACAAGAATATAACACATTCAGAACTTTATCTGGCACCATAAAGTAGTCCCTTGCCTGTTCCATGGCTTCAGAATTTTTTTTAATTGCCAAAATTTACAAGCACTTTTATACACACCAAGCACCAACTTCTTCTCCCTTTCTTCTCCTTATGCCTTGGTAATTTCTATTCTGCCTCTATGAATTTGCTATTTCTAGATATTTCATATAAGTGATATCATACAGTATTTGTCCCCATATGCTTTGCTTATTTTACTCGGCATAATGTTTCAAGGCTTATCCATGTCTCAGTATGTATCAGAACTTCATTTCTTCTCACAGCTAATTAATAGTCCACGGTATAGGTACCACATTGTGTTTATCCATTCATCCTGTTAAGGACTGTTTATACCTTTTGGTTTTTGTGAATAATGCTGGTAAGAACATTACTGTACACATAACTATTTGAGTCCTTGTTTTCAACTCCTTGGTCAAATCGTAATTCTGTATTTAATTTTTTGAAGAGCTGCTTTCAACAGTGGCTGCACATTTTACATCCCCATAGATTTTTTTTATGATTTTTATTTATTTTATGAAATGTTCCTCAGTGATTCTTTTAATAAAAGACAGATACTTTGTGTCAGCTGAAGCAGAAAGTCCTTATTGGTGAAGTAGAAAAAGACTAACAACTTAAATGCCCAACAGTAGAAGAGTGGTTAAGAAAAATATGATACATCCTTATATTGGAATAATTTGCAGCATTTAAAAGAATGAGATGTAGCTATCTGTTCTAATATGGAACTCTCTCTGACTTATGTTGTTAGGTGGAAAAAAACAACATGCAAAACAGGGTGTAAAAAGGAAAAGGGAAGCTATTGTGATAAGTATATTTACATATGCTTACAATGGTATTGCTGCCCTCTGGAAAGATACATAAGTAACTTTTAGCTGTGAAGGGGGATCAGGGATGGAAGGAAGACATTTTTCATTGCACACTCTTTTTATCACGTGCTTGTACTACATTAAATATAATAATAGGGAGCAGATGAGCTCCCACCTCCCACATGGGACATCCCCAATTTGGTTCCTGGTGCCTCCTGATAAAAACAAAAAATGAACAACAAGCAAAACAAATGAAAAACCCAACTCAAAGAAGCTGATGTGGCTCACTGGCTGAGCGCCGGCTTTCAACATACGCGGTCCTGAGTTCAATCCCTGGCCTCTGGTACCTCAAAATAATAATAATAATAATAATAATAATAATAATAATAATAATAATAATAATA
>JAKSZT010037812.1:2040598-2130037 GCA_026826555.1 Tolypeutes matacus
TAATAATAATAATAATAATAATAATAATAATAATAATAATAATAATATGGAAGCTCAAGCACAAGGAAACTTTAAAAATCTGCATCTTAGAGCAGAGTGGTAAGTACCAGAATTCCTACCGATCTTTCTTTTTCTTTTTTTTTCTTTTCCTTTCTGGCAAAAGTGTTTCACAATCATTAAGTAAAGTTGTCCATATTTAAGTTGGACTATTTCCCATCTACTATTGAAAGAAATGCTCTACAGGTTTCAAAGACAGTGTATAAATCAGTTCATGACAACACCTAGAGTGGAACATAGTGTTACAATAGTCATGTGTATTTTTTTAATCCAATAGAAATTTTCCCTTGAATCTAAGAAAATGAATGTGTTAACAAGGATTGAAGAAGAAAATGACTTGATAAAAATAGCTTCATATTTCTATTAGTAGCTGAGATTAAGCCAATTACTTGAAAACTGGGAGCCAGAATCTACAAACACAGAAAGCATGAGTCAGGAGTACTTGGGTGATCAGAATGGGTAGAGATTTAAGTTTTGAGATTTAAGTTTTGCTGTGCACTGGCTTTTCATTCATTCTATGGGCCTTACTGAGTCCCTACCTCCTTGATGCCAGGCACAGTGCAAGTAGCTGGGGTTGCTCATGGTGACAACACTTTTTTTATTTTTTAGGAGGTACCGGAATTGAACCCGGGACCTCAAACATGGGAAGCAGGCACTCAACCACTGAGCTACATCTGCTCCCCTGGTGACAGCACCTGATTTTCCTTTTGGAAACCACCCAGTCCATACTTTTGGTTCATGTAGTTTCTTCAAGAGAGGCTAGTCTTGACCTATCTCCCATGACCACTACCAACTACAGGAGGGGTGCATGGGCTATTCTAAGTCTCTGGTCACAGTGCTCTACATGGACTCAAAGAAAAGCAAACCTGGGACTTGTGTGGAATTATCCAGAAGCTGAAGATCTCACTCCAATAGAGGTGGAAGCTGTGAGAATGTGAGCCTGAGGTTACCAGTAGAGGCCAATAGGGACAAAAGCAGACCTGAGAGATCTGATTCTGGGTACCATCATTTGGATATGTGGATCCAGTTGTGTCTGAAGATCCACCTGGCCTTTTAAGTTCCAGGAATTAATACATATCTTTTTTTGCTTAAGTCAATTTGAGAAATGAAATTGTTATTTTAAAGCATAAGGCTTCTGGATTCTATTCTGGCTAATAGAAGAGACACAGACTGATCCTACCCTAAAGATGCTCCACTGGGGAAAGGCAGTCTTGTAACTGAGGATTACATACCTTGTAAGGGTGCTATGACAAGGTACGTGCCCGGTGCTGAGGGAACATTGACAAGGCATGGATAATGTGGTAAGACATCTTAGAATTGTGGAAGATCTTAGAGTTTACCTGCCCTAATCCTCCCCTACTCAAACGGAGACTCTAAAGCCTAGACAAAGAAGTCTGTCCAAGAGAAACAAAGTAGCTAAGAATGGTTCTGAACTATACTCACTCCTCTGATCTGAAAGTGATTTTTTAAAAGGCATTTTTCCTGATTACCAAAAATTATGCTTATTCATTGATGAAAATTTGGAAAATATAAGAAAGGCCAAATAATAAAATAAAAATCATTCATAATACCCATCGAGCAAAGATACCACTGTTAGCATTTTAGTCAATACTCTTCCTATATTTGTCCATAATCCTTTATTAATTTTTTCTTTTTACAAAAATGGAATCATACTGTTTTATCATCTGCTTCTAAAATTTAACACTGTATTATGAACAATTCCTTATGTTATTAGATAATTACACAAATATTTAATTGGAGTTATGGATTGAATTGTGGGTCCACCAAAAAATATGTTCAGGCCCTAATCCCCGGGCTCATGAATGTGATCCTCTTTGGAAACAGCATTAGTTCAGCTGAGGCCAAACTGGATTAGGGTGGACGCTAATCCAATATGACAGGTAGCATTCATATCCCTTAGAATATGCCTCATAAGCCACTTTTGAGTTTATCTCCACCTGTTCCTCAGTATCTTTGGTTGATGGATATTATGAATGCTTTTTACTTTATTATTTGGCCTTTCTTTTATTTTCTAATGCATCTAAAGCTGTAGACATGACCACTGATCACTGAGGGGGCCCCACACACAATCTACTCTACACCTTGGCCATATTGTTCCCATTCTCTGTAATGACATTCTCTCTCACCTATACCTGTTGAAATCCTACCATTCTTCAAGAACCAAATGCTACTCCTTCCGCAAACCTTTTCGAGATTGTCCCAACATCTCTCTGCTCCTGGTTTATGTTATTGTTGACTGTGAGATGCCGGATAGTTCCCATGCACAGTGAGCTCCCAGAAGGGAGGGCCACGTGTCACAGAGCTTCCTCTCCTCATCAGCCAGCTCTGTGCCTTGCACATTTATGTCGCCAAAAAAATGTGGAATTGTATTTTTCAGGCATTAATCTCATGTGAAATGGCACAAAGTTTACTAATCAAGCAGGATTCTATCTGGTTGAGTTATTCTCCTTCCTTATGCTTTTATATTGACCATTCTGTTCTTGATCCCAGCCTTCGTAAGCAATAAAAAAGGAGTTCATTCTTGGTGGGTGGGGTGTTGTTTGCATTGAACATCACCTTGAATACAGCCTTTCAACATTTACTGGCAGTGTGGAATTCTGTGTCATAATTAGAGAGATTCTTGAAACTGATTTGAAATTGGACATTATAGTTTATTTCAGGGAGACATGAATAAGGGTTGTCCTAAAAAAATTAGACTAAATAAATGTGTTTATGTTTTCTCTTCACACTCTCCCAACATGCACACAAATCTGTATCAAGTACAATCCTTCCCTTGACAGAAGTCCATAAAACTTCCAGTGCACCACTGATGAAACAATTTTGAAAAGGGCTTTAGAGCAGCTTGACTTGGGGCTAGCTCTCAGAGCGAGCTGAAGCAAAGGAGCCTTGTCCAACTATTGAATTGCTTTTTATGCACCACTCGGCCAGAAGCAGTTGAAGAATGTTGCTCAGGGTAGTCTTTACAGCAGTTGGTATGAGTGAGGTTGACATAAGATACTTGTCAATAAAATAAATCTCCAGTATGTTTTCAAGGCTGTCTTAAAATGTATGATGTGCAGAAATGCAAGCACATTCAGAACGTATGGGTTTAAAAAAGGTAGAATTGTTATTTGAATTTGTCCCATACAGAGAGGCACAGACAATGATTAGAACCTCTTTCACAGGTCACTGGTGCTTACCTACCACTTGTTTGGGCATTGTGCTGGATGCTGGGTGATGGAGATGAATCAGATTAATTAGACACCATTTCTTTCCTCATGGCATTTACTGCAGTGGGGAAGACAGACATCTATATTAAGAATCTTGTTCTGTGTGATCAGTGCAATAATGGAATTGCATGAGGAAAGCTGGAAGAACTCTTGGGCAGGACAAACAGAAGAGACTTCACAGAGCATATGACATGCGAGCTGGGTTTGGAAGGATAAACAAGACTTTGCAAATGGGCAGGGGGGCCAAAGGCAGCACAGGCAGATGGTGCAGTATGTACAAATGCATGACAGCATGAAAAAACTTGCTTGGTGTAGGAAATTATAAGTGCTTCAGGGATTTACCATGGAAACATAAAGCAGAAGGTAAGAGAGAGGCAGAAAGTGAGGCTGGTGAGAAAAGAAGGGCTGAGGTCACAAAAGACTGACTGCTGCATGGGCCAGGGAGTTTAGGCTTTACTTCATCAGCGATGGGGAGCAAGCTGGGAGTAACACGACCAAATCTGTGCTTTGGAAATGCTTCTCTGAGAGAGGAGCCATGGATGCTCCAAAGTCTGGATTGCCCCTCCAGCTTTACTGTCCACCCTCTCCACCTGGCTCTGTGCCCCAGAAGGCTGAGCTCTACAGACAGCATCAATGGGCTCCCTTTCCCCCAGCTTGGTTGGATTTGGCCAGTGGCAGGTACCAGTAGGAAACCCAAAGGCAGGAGGAGAGAGGTTAGTTCATCACCCTAGCTCCCTCCCTGCCCAGCTGCGAGTCGGGCTGGCCTGGATCCTCCATGTAAGGCCATGGTTCCTGTTAGATGGCCCTGACCTGCTGCCGCAGCTCTCCTGGATCTGGTAACTGCTCCCTCTCCTTGACCTTCAGGCACAGGAGTGGTAATAACTTCCTGTTGTTGCTAATCCCCCCTGCCCAAAACTTTGTAAATAGTACCTTCATTAGACTCTTCCATTATCCCATTTCAGTATTCTATGTCTTTTGTGTCAGGATCCTGTCAGTTACTCCGTGTCACCTTAGAGTTCATAACCTTAAAAAAATAAAGAACACATGGCTCAATCAGACACAAATCATAGCTTCAATGGACTGTGAGTTCTACCAAGGTGTGGGTCATTGTTTTGTTCAGTGATCTGTACCTGTGACATAGCAGATGCTCAATAAACATTAATTGAATGAATGAAGAAATATATCACCAACTTTAAGAAAACAAACTTTAAAAGTTCATAAAGAAGGCAGATATTAATCCTTGTGGAAAGTTCTAAGAATGAAAACACTAAAACTGCAAGTGAGTTCAATGAAAATAAAAGTAATTTTCTTGACAGTTCTAAAGAAGAATTTGAGGCTAGCCAGACTGCAAGGGCCGTGCCGCAGTAGCCGCCTCAGCCACCACTGAGCAGCACCTGCAGCCCGGCCAAGGAGGCTGCGGCCAAAGTCTGCAGCCCACTCTCTCCGAGGACACCCAAGGCGGTGCCATGGTGAAGGTGAGGTTCTACTTGGCTCTAGCCCAGGAAGCCAAGAATGAGACCAAGAGGGACGAGAGGGCGCTCATCCTCCCACCCCGCCAACACGCCCACTGTGGACTGTGAGGACACAAATGAAGTGGTACCCGTTGGCCAAAGAAGAGGCAGGGGTTGGTGCATGTGCTCTCGGACTACCGTTTATGCTTGCAGGTGTCATTCTAGGCGGAGCATACCTGTGCAAATATTTTGCGCTTCAACCAGATGACATGTACTACTGTGGAATAAAGTACATCAAAGATGATGTCATCTTAAACCAGCCTTCTGCACATAACCCAGCTCCCTTCCGGTCAAGTGAGGAAAATATTAAGATCTTCGGAAGAAGATGAGGTTGAATTCATTGGTGTGCCTCTCCCAGAGTTTGCAGATAGTGATTCTGCCAACCTCATTCATGACTTGAACAAAAAACTCAAGAAACTCTCAGGCTATTTAGATCTTAACCTGGAAAAGCGCTACGTGAGCCCTCTGAACACTTCAATTGTTATGCCACCCAGAAACTCCTGGAGTTACTTATTAACATCAAGGCTGGAACCTATTTGCTCAGTCCTATCTGAATCTTGAACACATGGTTATCACTAATCCCACTGAAAATGCTGATCACTTGGCTTTCTGTATCAACTGTGCCATGACAAGGAAACTTACAAACTAGCCATGCAGAGAAACTATTAAAGATATTCAGACATGTGAAGTCAGCAATTGTGTTATGATCCGGCATTTTGAAAACAAATTTGTCGTGGAAACTTTAATTTGTTCTTGAACAGTCAAGAAGAACATTATGGAGGAAAAATTAATACCACAGCATAACCTCACCCACCCTTTGTATTTTGTGCAGTGATTATTTTTAAAAATCGTCTTTCATGTACATAGTAAAGAGGGCTTGAATATCTTTTCACTTCATAATTCAATTAAAATCATTACCTTAAAAAAATTGGCTATAAAAGTAGCTTTCTGATGAGGGGACATTTTAAAAAGTATATGCACAAAGGAAACTGTATTAGTCAACCAAAGGCTGATGCAAAATACCAGAAATCTGTTGGCTTTTATAAAGTGTACCTATTTGGGGTAGAAGCTGACAGTTACCAGGCCATAAAGCATAAGTTACTTCCCTCACCAAAGTCTATTGCCAAATGTTGGAGCAAGGTGGCTGCCGACATCTACAAGGGTTCAGGCTTCCTGGGTTCCTCTCTTCCTGGGGCTTGCTTGTCTCTGGGCTCAGCTTCTCTGCTATCTCCACAAGATCAGCTGTAGACTATCAGGCAAATGGCTCTGCCTCCTTCGGGCTTCTGCCATGTCTAAGAGCGTCTCTATCCCTCTGTATTCTTCTCTGTATTCACTTCCTGGGCTCTAGCTCAAAACTCAGCATCAGAACTCCAAACTCTGTCCTTTGCCATGTCTTTTGTCTGTGAGTCCCCACCCACCAAGGGGTGGGGACTCAATGCTGTACTGCTGTGGCCCAATCAAAGCTCTAATCATAATTTAATTAAGTGAAAATAAAACCTGTGAATTCAATACACTCTAATACACTCAGAGGAAAAGACCAGTTTACAAACATAATCCAATATTTCTTCTTGGAATTCATCAATAATATCAAACTGCTACAGAAACCTAAAAGATGCTTTGCCTAATTAAGGACAAATTCCAACAACTGGAATACTCAGAAAAGTATCAAGGAGACTATAAACCAGATTGAGTGGAAATATTAAAATAACAAAAGGATCATGTCAGAGCAATGTTGGAACAAGAGGGACAACAAGGAAGGGCTAAAGGGGGACGACAGATTCACTCAAGTACAGTTTTGCAGTCTCCTTTCCAACAAGAGTCTTTAAAATGGAGTGTGAAGACCATTCACTGTAGAGAGGGTAACTGATGCTCCTGGTGGTAAGGAGAAAGTGAGGGCACCTGGCCACCTTAAATGAACTCACTCCATAGTCCCCAGGCAACTTTTAGACGGAAGGCTGAAAGAAATGCCAGATGTGACTTCAGAGGTTTTGCTAGTCATCAAATACTGCCCCCTGCCCAGAATCTCAACCCAGGGGTTTTCAAATACTGCCCCCCTGCCCAGAACAGTCCTTGCGACCTTGCCTGCCCAACTTCTACCACTTCCTCAGCATAGGGGACATCTCCTCTGGGAAGGCTTTCTGGATCCCCAAGACTATTTAACCCTTTCCTACCTGCTCTCCTATTGTGTTTTTCTACTAGATGACCCACTGCATTGGGACAAAACCATCCATCTCTACCCTTCAGGCACAGTTCCCAGTGACGATCTTCTTGAGGGCAGAGATTGGATCTTTCCACCACAGTATCCCCAGTGCTTAGCACAGTATCAGAACTATAGTAACAGTAGTAACAGCCATGATAATTACTGCTAAGATGCACTGAGAGCTTATTGTGGGCAGGCCCTGTTCTCAGGGTTTCATGTGTAATTCACCTAACCCTAACAGCATGCCAGGAGGTAGCAATAATTACCATCCCTTTTTGATAAACAAAGGAGTTGAGGTAAAGAGACGTGACGAAATACACTTAAGTCCAAATTTGGACAAATTTGATCAATGGAGAAGGCAGGACTTTTCCTCCTCTTCTTCTTCCCTCCCTTCCTCCTCCTTCTTCTTTTTTGCTTCTTCTTAAGTAGAAGAGGGCCAGATTGTGGGGATGGCTTAGATAGTGCTCCTCAAACCTTAATGTACACACAAATCACCTGGGGGTCTTGCTGAAGTCTAGCAGGGCTGAGGTAGGGCGGGAGCTTTTGCCTTTCTAACTAGCTCTGAGGTGGTGCTGCTGCTGTGGGTGGACAAACGACACCTCGATTAGCCAGAGCTTAGGTACCAAGTACCAGCCATATGCGACTCATTCAGAGTGCTTTTAAAAAGTACTGATTTCATCAGACTTCCGGGAAGATGGCGGACTAGTAAGACACGGGAATCTCTTCTCCAGAAAAATAGCTAGAGGACAAGCTGAAACAGCCCCGAAAAAGATCTTCTAGGGTTTAGGACAGCACCCAGAGGAGAGAGGGACAAAAGAGGGAAATCGCGACTACAGAACTGTGAGTTGCAAGTAGCAGCTTCTGCTGCTGCCGGCACCCTCCCCCACACTCTTCAGAATTCTCGGGCCCCTGGGCCTGCAACCACAGACAAAGGGGGCTTCAGGGATCTGCCACTCCCGGAAAGGGGAGAGAGAGGGACACAGCCGAAGGCTGACTCAGGTTCTGACCTGAAATTTGGGCTGCGGAGCCCCACGGACCCTTCCACACAGCGGTTTGCCCTGGGAGCCTAGGAAGGACTGGAGAAATCCGACCCTCGCAACCTCCCTCTCTTCTAGCCTGGACTAATTGTTGAGGACACCACGGGAGAGGGGAGAGAGAACCTGGGGCTGACCCTGCTTTGGACTCCCAGGTTTGGTCTGCCCTGTCCCGAGAGCCCTTCCAGGCTGGGTGGGGCTGCGCCATTGTTTACCTTGGAGCCTGCAAGGGGCTAAAGATATACAAACCTCCCAATCTCATCCTCTACTAATAGGGACTGATTGTTGAGGATTCAGAAGGGAGAGGAAATATTTCCTAGCTGGGAAATGGGAGGCGCTACAAGAGAAGTCTGGAGAACTGTCTCAGAAAATTTGAATCACAGGGCTCCTAAGCCCCCAGACAGGAAGCTCTATCACATTGATCTGGTCTGTGTCACAACAAATATGCTCCGACCAGGCATTGAATTGAGAGCTGTCAACAAACGCCATCTCCTGGCAGACCAAGGAAGTGCACATAAGAAAATTAATAAGAGAAGCTTTTCCTGGCCTCTATAGCCTCCCTGCCCAAGGCCCTAGGAAACGACTCTACAACCAATTACTGGGTCCAGTGCCCAGTTTTGAGCAACCAGCAGAACAATCCTAACAATCAAGATTGAGCCAAAAATCAAAAAGTGGTGGTAACTCACAGCCTCCTGCCACTAAAACCCCATAAAAGAGAAAGAGATAGAGCACCTAAGTAAAATAAAAACTAACCAGATGCCTAAGCACCAGCAAAAAATTACAGGCCATACTAAGAAAATAGAAGACATAGCCCAAGAAAAGGAATACAGCAAAGTCCCAGAAGAGATGCAGAATTTGAGAGAACTAATCAGTGAGATGAGCACACATTTCCAAAATCAAATTAATGAGATGAAAGAGAATATAGTTAAAGAGATCAATGACATCAAGAAGTCATTGCATTGGGAAGCGGCGGTAGCTCAATTGGTTGGGCTCACATTTGCCATGTGGGAGGCCCCGGGTTCGTTTCCCGGGGCCTCCTGGTGAAGGCAGGCCGGCCCCCACAGTGCGGTGAGCCAACGCAACACGAGAGCCGATGCAACACGATGACTCAGCAGGGGGAGACAAGCAGACACAGAAAAACACAACAAAGCAGGTGGACACAGCGAGCACAGGCGGCGAGGGGGGGATAAGTAAATAAATAAAAATAGATCTTTTTAAAAAAAAAAAAGTCATTGCACGAATGTAAAGAAGAATTTGAAATCATGAACAGAAAAGTAACGGAGTTCATGGGAATGAAAGACATAATAGGTGAAGTAAAAAATACATTTGAAGCATACAAAAGCAGACTCGAATGATAGAAGAAAGAATAAGTGATACTAAAGACAGAGCAGCTAAAATTGAAGAGAGAACACAGAGAGAAAAGAATGGAAAAAATTGAGTAGGGTAGCTCAGAGAGTTGAATGACAACACAAAATGCAAGAACATACGTGTCATGGGAGTTCCAGAAGGAGAAGAGAAGGGAAAAGGGGCAGGAAGAGTATTTAAGGAAATAATAGCTGAAAATTTCCCAACTCTCACGAAAGAAATGAACTTTCATGTTCAAGAAGCACACCGTACCCCAGTAAGAATAAATCCAAATAGACCTACGCCAAGACACATATTATTCAGAATGTCAAATGTAAAAGATAAAGAGAAAATTCTCAGAGCGGCAAGAGAGAAGCAAACAATCACGTACAAAGGACGTCCAGTAAGACTTTGTGCAGATTTCTCTTCAGAAACCATGGAGGCGAGAAGACAGTGGTATGATACAATTAGGAAACTGAAAGAGAAAAACTGCCAGCCGAGAATTCTTTATCCAGCAAAATTGTCCTTCAAATATGAAGGTGAATATAAAGTATTCACAAACAAACAGAAACTAAGAGAGTTTGCAAAAAAGAATCCACCTTTGCAGGAAATATTAAAGGAAGCCTTAGAACCTGAAAGAAAAAGACAGGAGAGAGAGGCTTGGAGGAGAGTATAGAAGAAAGAAAAGCAGAAAGGATAACCAAAAGAGTAAAAAGAAAGACAAAAACAAGATGACATATGAAAACCAAAGAATAAAATGGAGGAAATAAATAGTGCATTTTCAGTAATATCATTGAATGTGAATGGATTAAATTCCCCAATCAAAAGATACAGGATGACAGAATGGATAAAAAAACATGAGTCATCCATATGCTGCTTACAAGAAACATACCTCAGACACAAGGATACAAGCCGGCTGAAAGTAAAAGTTTGGAAAAAGATACTCCATGCGAATAGTAAACAGAAAAGAGCAGGGGTAGCTATACTAATATCAGACAAAACAGACTTCAAATGCAAAAAAGTGATAAGAGATGCGGAAGGACATTATATATTATAAAAGGGACGATCCTCCAGGAAGATATAACAGTCATAAATATCTACGCACCTAACCAGGGTGCCCCAAAATATAAGAGACAAACTCTGGCAAAACTGAAGGGAGAAATAGACATTTCTACAATAATCGTCAGAGACTTCAACACCCCTCTCACATCATTAGATAGAACAACTAGACAGAAGATCAACAAGGAAACAGAGAACTTGAACAATATGATAAACAAGTTAGACCAAACAGACATATACAGAACACTGCATCCAAACTCAGCGGGTTATACATTCTTCTCAAGTGCCCATGGATCTTTCTCCAGGATAGACCACATGTTAGGTCACAATACAGCTCTCAATAAATAAAAAAAGATTGAAATTATACAAAGCACCTTCTCAGATCATAATGGAATGAAACTAGAAATCAATAACAGACAGAAAAAAGGAAATTTGCAAAAGTGTGGAGACTGAACAACACACTCCTAAATATTCAGTGGGTCAAAGAAGAAATTGCAAGTGAAATCAGTAAATATTTTGAGACAAATGAAAATGAGAACACAACATATCAAAACTTATGGGATACAGCAAAGGCAGTCTTGAGAGGGAAATTTATAATCCTAAATGCCTATATTAAGAAACAAGAAAGAGCTAAACTCAAAGATTTAACTGAACAACTTGAGAAACTAGAAAAAGAAAAGCAAACCAATCCCAAAGCAAAAAGAAGGAAAGAAATAATAAAGATTAGAGTGGAAATAAATGAAAATGAGAACAAAAAAGCAATAGAGAAAATCAACAAAACCAAAAGCTGGTTCTTTGAGAGGATCAATAAAATTGACAAACCCCTCACTAGACTAACAAAGAAAAAAAGAGAGAAGATGCAAATAAATACAATCAGAAATGAAAGGAGGGGAATTACAAATGACCTCACAGAAATAAAAAGAATCATAAGAGAATATTATGAGAAACTATATGCCAACAAACTAGACAACCTGGATGAAATGGACAAATTTCTAGAAACTCATAAACAACCTACACTGACACAACAAGAAATACAAGAACTTAACAAAGCAATCACAATTAAGGAGATTGAATCCGTCATCAAAAATCTCCCAGCAAAGAAAAGTCCAGGACCAGATGGCTTCACAGGTGAGTTCTACCAAGCATTTCTAAAAGAATTAACACCAATCCTGTTTAAACTCTTCCAAAAAATTGAAGAGGAGGGAAAATTACCCAACACATTTTATGAAGCCAACATCACCCTAATACTAAAGCCAGATAAAGATTCCACAAGAAAAGAAAATTACAGACCAATCTCTCTCATGAACATAGATGCAAAAATTCTCAACAAAATACTTGCAAATCGAATCCAACAGCATATCAAAAGACTTATACATCACGACCAAGTAGGATTTATTCCTGGTATGCAAGGCTGGTTCAACATAAGAAAATCAATCAATGTAATACACCACATTAACAAACTGAAGGAAAAACACCACATGATCATCTCAATAGATGCAGAAAAGGCATTCAACAAAATCCAACATCCTTTTTTGATAAAAATACTTCAAAAGATAGGAATAAAAGGAAAATTCCTCAATAGGATAAAAGGCATATATGAAAAACCCACAGCCAACATCATGCTCAATGGGGAAAGGTTGAAAGCTTTCCCCCTAAGATCAGGAACAAGACAAGGATGCCCACTGTCACCATTGTTATTCAACATTGTACTAGAAGTTCTAGCTAGGGCAATTAGACAAGACAAAAAAATTAAAGGTGTCCAAATAGGAAAAGAGGAAGTAAAACTCTCACTGTTTGCAGATGACATGATCCTGTATTTAGAAAATCCTGAAGTATCCACAACAAAGCTACTTGAACTAATAAATGAGTTCAGCAAAGTGGCAGGATATAAGATCAACACGCAAAAATCAGTAATGTTTTTGTACACTAGTACTGAACAATCTGAGGAGGAAATCAGGAGGAAAATTCCATTTTCAATAGCAACAAAAAGACTCAAATACCTAGGAGTTAATTTAACCAAAGAAGTAGAGGACCTATATGCAGAAAACTACAAAACAATGCTAAAAGAAATTTAAAAAGACCTAAACAAATGGAAAGACATTCCATGTTCATGGATTGGAAGAATAAATATCGTGAAAATGTCAATCTTGTCCAAACTGATTTATAGATTCAATGCAATACCAATCAAAATCCCAACAGCTTACTTTACAGAATTAGAGAAGGCAATTACCAAATTCATCTGGAAGGGTAAGTGCACCTGAATAGCCAAAAATATTCTAAAAAAGAAGAGCAATGTGGGAGGAATTTCGCTGCCTGACCTTGAAACATATTACATAGCTACAGTGGTCAAAACAGCATGGTACTGGCATAAAGATAGACATATCGATCAGTGGAATAGAATTGAGAATCCAGAAATAAACCCTCAGTTAACTGGTTTTTGACAAACCTACCAAGCCCACGCTGATGGGAAAAAACAGTCTCTTCAACAAATGGTGTTGGGAGAACTGGATATCTATAACCAAAAGAATGAAAGAGGACCCCTATCTCACCCCCTATACAAGAATCAATTCAAAATGGATCAAAGATCTAAATATAAAAGCCAGAACCATAAAACTACTGGAAGAAAATGTAGGGAAACATCTTCAAGACCTTGTAGTAGGTGGTGTTTTCTAGGACCTCACACCCAAAGCACGTGCAACAAAAGAAAAATTAGATAAATGGGACCTCCTCAAAATTAAACACTTTTGCACCTCACAGGAATTTGTCAGAAGGGTGAAAAGGCAGCCAACTCAATGGGAAAAAATATTCGGAAATCACATATCTGATAAGGGTTTAATATCCAGGATATATAAAGAGATGTTACAACTCAACAATAAAAAGACAAATGACCCACTTAGAAAATGGCCAAAAGACTTGAATAGACATTTCTCCAAAGAAGAAATACAAATGGCAAAAAAACACATGAAGAAATGCTCAGCATCACTCATGATTAGGGAAATGCAAATCAGAACTACAATGAGATATCATTTCACACCTATCAGAATGGCCACTATTAAAAAGACAGAGAACTACAAGTGTTGGAGAGGATGTGGAGAGATAGGAACACTTCTTCACTGTTGGTGGGAATGCAGGATGGTACAAACACTATGGAGGACTGTTTGGCAGTTCCTAAAGAAGATGAATATAGACTTGCCACATGACCCTGCAATACCACTACTGGGTATATACCCAGAAGAACTGAGAGCAGTGACACGAACAGACATCTGCACACCGATGTTCATAGCAACATTATTCACCATTGCCAAAAGTTGGAAACAACCCAGGTGTCCATCAATAGATGAATGGATAAACAAACTGTGGTCTATTCACATGATGGAATATTATGCAGCTGTAAGAAGAAATGAAGTCATAAAGCATATGGCAATTGAACCTGGAGGACATTATGTTGAGTGAAGCAAGCCATACACAAAAGGACAAATACTTCATGAATGCATTACTATGAACCAAATATCTTGTGTAATATATTGTTTGATTCACACACAAAAAAGCAAAAAAACAAACAAAAAACAAAACAACAAAAAAATTTACATGTATCCATTACATTTAATTGAGAAATGTATATATTTATTCATCTGTGTTTACTTTTTAGTTTTTAATTGCTTATGTTTTCATTTATTAAATATACAAAATAAAGTTAAAAAAAAAAAAAAAAGTACTGATTTCAGAACCTGTGGGAAACCTACTGAATCAGAGTCTCTGGGCTGCGACTTCTGAAGGACATCCAGGTTTGCAAACCAGTGACCTGGACAAACTAAATGTTGACTTGAATTGGCCTCTTAAAAGGCTTCAAGAGCTAAATGATGGTAATTAGGACATCCCTTAGGTAAGTGATCTGACCCTGCCCTAGGCAAGATAAATGTGAGTGTCTTAGATGAAATCAGAGAAAGCATATTTAGCAAGTTTCTAGATCAGGGGTTCTTAACAAGGGGTCCATGAGTTTGAATTGAAATTCAAAAAAAACATTCTTGTGGGGATGTGTTGGTGCGGGTGTGATATATTTATTAAATAATACACAGTATAGTGTGGACTTAGTAAGGGGTCCTTGGTTTTCACCTGACTGGCAAAGGGGTCCATGCAACAAAAATGGTTAGGAACCCCTGTTGTAGATGGTAAAAGACTGGATAGGGAACTAATGTGATTATTTAAAGATAATCAAGATTTAAAAGCTTCAATAGGCTTTAAAAGCAGTAAGATTAGAAATACTCATAAAGTCCTACATTCAAGTCCATAAAATAAATTGCAGAAGAATGGAGAAAAGCTGATTGTTGATATAAAAAAGACCTAGAGAATTCAGTTGACCACTAATTTAATATAAACCAACAGTGTAATGCAACTACCAAAACATCTCATGCAATCTTAATCTGTATTAATAGAAAAGGGGATCCAGAACAAAGAAGGTAACAGTTTCAGGGTATCCTGCCTTGTCTGAGCTGAGGTGGTGTACCATGTTCACACTGGGGTGCCATGTATTGAGAGTGGCAGTAGATAGTATCCTGCAGAGAAAAATCAGGTCGGTGAAGGGTTTTTAAGTCTTGGCCCCAAGAATGTGGGTAAAAAATTGATACTCTATTAGAAGAGAGAAGACAAGAGTATACTTGAGCCCCATCTAAAAGAACTCAGGAGCTTGCTGTCTGAAAGAGAATGAACTTATCCTAAGTGGCTTCAAAAACAGAAGCAGGATAAATGGATGGAAGTTGAAGGAAGACAAAGTTTTACTCGATATATATGGAAGAACATTCTAAGACTTGACCTGATTAATAGTGGAATGAGATGCTTGATGAAGATTCAGTTCCATGTTCCTGAAAGTACCCAAAGAGCTCTGTTGTAGAAAAGATTTTTTTCACTGGTTGGAAGGTTGGGCTAGATGACCTCTTAAATTCTTCCAGCTGAGAAGGTTTGTGATTCCAATAATGTGTAGAAAAAAGATGCATTCATATATTATCAAGGGTTTGCCTCATCTCCTGGAGGGCTTTTTTCTTTTTATCTTTCTCAAAAATAGGAATAATTCTGTCCAGATTTCAAATCCTTCTTTTAAGGTGGTTTGATATTCCTGAGTTAAAGTATTGGCAAAAGATAGAATATTCATTGTTTTATTCAACAACTATTGATTGAGCAAATATTGACAGTAGTTAATAAAGATAATAGCTAACACATATAGTGCTATGTATCAGTCATTGGTCTAAGCACATATTAGCCCATTTAACCATAACCACAACCCTCTAAACTAGGTGATAGAAATATCCCTATTTTACAGATGAGGAAACTGAGTCACCAAGGCATTCAGTGACTTGCCTGGGTCACAGAGCTAGTGAGGGGCAGAGTCAGGATTCAGACCTAGGCAGCCTGGCTCCAGGATTGCAGCTCTTAACACTATACCTAACTACCTTTCTCAGGTTGCATAATACACTTCTCAGGGCTGACTTATCTGGAAGGCAAGAAGCCTAGGACACCACAATACTTTTAGGGGCCCACAAAAATGTTTCAATTTCTTTTAAAAAGAAGAAGAAAAAAATGAATTTATAGTATTGAAGAAATGTTTTATTTTTTTCGCACACTAGACAAATATTAAAATTTTAGAGCCCATGAAATTCTATTATGGTGGGAGGGGCCCATGAAGGCAAAGGGCCTAGGGCCCATGAAAGTCAGTATATGTGGCCCTGACAGTCCTGACTGCAGGGAAATTTCAAACTAAATTTATTGGAAAAGGTGGTGTTTTTACTCAGCCTTGGGGTCAAGCCAGTGTTCCCTCAGCCTTTGAGCTGATGGGAGGGGAGGGTGATGAGAAGGGCATTCCAGGTGCTGGGAAGAACAGGATCAAAGTCACCAAAGCAGAGATCCGGGAAGATTAATCCAGCAGGGATATGGGGAGAAGATGAGTGAAGAAGCAGACTGGAAGTAGTTACTCAGCCTCCATTCTAGAAGAATTGGGCCCCTAGAGAGTAGTGACGTAAGACAGTTTGAGTTAGGGCAAAAGGGTGCAAAATCCACTTTGTACTGGAGAAGACAAACTTGTCAGGAAAGGAAAAGGATTTCCACTGAGATTGGGTGCACAGAACCTTGGGGCTGGAAGTCATTCGAGCTTCTTGGCAGGAAATAAGTGGTCATATGGGGCTAGTTAGTGAAAGGAGGGGTGACTGCTATTTTGAAATGCAGATACAAAAGACTTGCCAGAAATGGAAACAATGCAAGCAATGAAGGATAACATGTAGGGAAATTTGATCTGTTTAGCCCTGTGAAAGAATTTAGAATGAGGATTTGCAGGTGTTAAAGGCTCTCGAGCCTAGAATTGAAAACTTGAAAGCTGTTTAGAGGTTAATAACTGAAAGGATCATAAAAACGAGGATTTTATAGCCCAGACTTGAAAAATCTCTATTTCTGCAGCACCCAGTTTTTCAATGTAATGACTGCATTCGTAGAAATTCAAAGGAGGAGAAATGATACTACTAGAGCTCAACTAATGCTAAGGGCAAGCATTTTTTAACGAAATACTTTCTTGGTGCAGTACCTGCTCTTATACTAGGGCAGGTGTGGCTCCTTCTCCTTGGGGGCCCCACACTTTGAAGTACCTTCCTTGAAATTTTCTAAGTCTCCTTTAGTCTGGGACCTGGACAGGTACCCATGTGGCTTCGTCTCCATTTTCTCCCCTGTGGAGTAGTCTCTGGTCCGCAGTCCCATATTATGAAGTTGACTAGATGTCCCCAGGAGCTCTGGAACTCTCACCTATAGGGTTCTCCCAGAACCCTGGCCCCAGTTCCAGAAGGGAGGCCTGAATTGTTCCCACTTGCATTCTCTTATTTGATCATGCCCACTGGACCTTGGACTGCTCTATTGGGGCTGGGTGATTGCACCCCCATCCCAATTTTTTTTTCCCAACAGCTTTATAGAGATATAATTCACATCTATATGATTCATCCACTGAAGTGTACATCAAGTTGTTTATACAAAAAAATGTTGATCCTGACCCTGCATATTCTAAGGATAGCTTTGCTTATAGATCAGGATTAATGAAATGAATGTACAAATGGAGGCAAAGCTGATTTTTGTGGGAAGTCAATTGAACCTCTGCTGGACAGGGCAGAATTTCCATGTGTATAGGAAGGAATTATGCTGCATTGAGTTGTTAAAATTGCCCCCATAGCTTCAGAATCAGATAATCCAAAGAAAAGTAGGGGTATCCCCTAGAATCTAGAAAATACATACTTTTCCACGGAAGCACAAATTTTTCCTTACACAGGGAAATAGATTAAAGAGAAGAGCTTTAAGCAACAGAAAAAAGATTAGTATGTGCTAGCTAAAAGGTAAGTTTACCCTTAGGAAAGACACAAGATAATTAGGCCAGTACCCTGGCTTTGGCAATCTGGTGTTAGACCTTTTATTAGTGTGATTTCCCAAGAACTCAGTCTAGACCAGAAAGGCATTATGTGGAGAACTCGGGCCTTGGGGCTGTGGGATTGCCATAAATATTCCAGAATATAGGCATGCAATTCCTTGATTCAGAACTGGGCTGTTTTAAAATAGGGAGGTCTCATGATGTACCATGGTAGAGGCAGATTAACAGCTTTCCTTTTATATCTTGTCTCCACATCTTGGCTACAATCTGCCTGTTGTCACTAACCAAGAAGACATCCTTAGCACACGTGGGTCATTTGTTGAACTTTCCTTATAATATTAATGATAATAATAGTGGGAGTGCCTACTATGTGCAGGCACTGCACTAAATGCTTTAAATACACTATTTCATTTAATTCTTAAGAAAACTCTCTGAGGATATTATTATTATCCTCATTTTACAGATGATAAAACTGAGCCAAAGGGAGTAAGCAACATGCCCATGATTGCAAATCGATCAAGTGGCCAAGGATTCAAAGCCAGGTCTGAATCCAAGGCTCTTGCTCTTTGTTCAGAAGACTATCCTGGGATCTGCTTGACTTTGGACTCCTCTGTCTCTCTAGATGGGTCCACCATCTATAGGTCCAGCCTTATGCAAGATCATGCATACAGGAAATTTAAGAGCATTAAGCCAGTCCCTTTGTCTCCAGCCTTATGTGCCTGCCTGTTCTGGCAACTGGGATTCTGGTTCATTTCCTGTGCTCATGCCATCACCTTGCCCCCAATTCCAGGGAAGACACCTTGTCTGCTTCCTACTTCCTCCTTTCCTGCCTGTGCCCCCACCCCATACCTCAGTTCCTGCTTCAGGTTCCCACCAAGTAGATCAGCTCTTTTGGAGTGAAAGAGCTTTACATCCTCAAATCTTTTAGGGACTCACATTCTGCCCTTAGCCCCAGTTACCAACTCCTGGCCTCACCTGAGCTTGCCTAGGCTTTCTCCTAGTATGTAGTGCATTGTGTCCTCTGGAGGTGTGCTTGCCCTAGGTCCAGCCATCCCTCTCTCAAACAAGTCTGTCTTCTCAGACTCTCATCTCTTGTGCTAAAATCCAAGTATAGGAATTTCTTTACTACTGCTCTCTCTTCAAATGCACAATAATTTCACACCAAATGCCATACTCGGGTTTCTGCTTCTACTTTCTCTCTTGTTGCTAAAAGCCAAATATTTGAGGGGAGAGGAGGAGGAGGCAGAAAAGTATAGCAACACCCTTTACCCTTTGTTTTGTCTATCTGGACTTCTCAGCAGGGGAGACCTGGTGGCAATACATGCTAAGTTCCGTTGTCTTGTGTGATTCTATCCTACAGGAAGGAATGGTTATCAGTGTACAAAATGCAGAGAGGTATATAATCCCAGGTTCCGTAAAATAATATGTGAGATGAGGAGTTAAGTCTTGGAATTTCTCAGTTCTGTAAACCTCTATTTAGCCAACTGAATCCAGCCCAAGTTTTTCTGGCCCGGGTCCCACTCTGCCCCAGGGATGAAAAATCTCCTGAATTCTTAAATACCTCTCAGTTCTCTTTGTCGGCCTGATTCAATAAAGAAACTGGACATTTTTATAGGAAAGACAATCTCTGTCAAGTTCTTCTTAGCATTCAAGCAGAACTGAAATGATACTTTTTCTTGTGACCCTTTCCCCGGCCCTCCTGCCTTTATGCTTCATAAAACTTCATTGCTTCCCAGGGTAGATCCCTGGTCCCAGTTCTGGAGGGAGCAGAGTAACACTCATGAGCATGTACTCCTGGCTCGATATGTTGGGTGGAAGTCTAAGGGACTAGTTGCTCCAGAACTTGCCCTTCATGTAGAAGGTAGTTCACAGAACTCTCCTACAAAACACTGTAGGAAAGCAGTCAAACGGCTGCCTAGGGGAAGAGTTTGCTAGATATAGGACATACAGTGCAGTCACCAGGACCATGATGAAACTGTTTCCTAGTGACAAGGGAGAAGAACTTCTGAACTGTATAAATGGAGGAATTCTTAAGGTCACCCATGAATGGCCAAGACAAGAAGCACACACAGAAAGTGCCAGGGAGGACCCTATGTTTTGGAACTATTCTCTAAACTCATTATATAGAAAAGCCCTGAAGGACAGCATTCACATAGGTCAATCTGCAAAGATTGAGAAAGCTATTTTCTTATTGTCCTTCATTTTTATTTGTTAGCTCCTAGCATTCAAGGAAAGCTCTGTTGTAACACTAGTTGGATACCAGCTTAAGGAACAGACACCTCAGAGTGTAACTTCCAGTGATAACACATTAAAATATCAAAATGCCCAGGTTTCAATGAAAGATTATAAAACATACAAGAAAACAGGAAGAGATGGCCCAGGCAAAGGAGAAACTATATGAGGCAGATCAGATGTGGGTCATTCCAGTCAAAGCCATTTTTTTTTTTTTTTTTTTTTTAAGATTTTTATTTATTTATTCATTTATCCCCCACTTGCTGCTTGTGCTCGCTGGGTCAGCTAACCACGCCGTGCGGGCGGGCTTGCCCTCACCAGGAGGCCCCGGGAACCGAACCCGGGGCCTCCCATATGGTAAACGGGAGCCCTACTGATTGAGCCACAGCCGCTTCCCGAGCCATTTTTTTTTTTTAATGGTCCTAAATATGTTCAAAGAGCTAGAGGAAAATACGAACAAAGAACTAAAGGAAATCAGGAAAATGATAGAGGAACACAAAGAGAATAGCAATAGAGAGATGGAAATTATGAAAAGGAACCAGAGCTGAAGACCACAGTAACATAAATTAAAAATTCCCTAGAGGGTTTCAGCAGCAAATTGGAGCTGGCAGAGGAAAGAATCAGTGAACTTGAAGATAAGACAATTGAAATCACCCAGTCTGAGGAGCAGAAAGAAAGAGGCACAGAGAATATTCAAAGAAATAATGGCTGAAAATGTCCCAAATTTAGTGAAAAACATTAAGATACACGTCTAAGATGTTCAACGAACTCAAAACAGGATAAACCCCAATAGATCCATACCACGCCATGATATAATCAAACTGTCAAATGCCAAAGATGAAGAAAGAATTCTAAAAGCCACAAGAGAGAGCAACATGTCACATACCACAGAGCCTTAATAAGATTAAGTGCTGATTTCTCATCGGAAACCTCAGAGGCAAGAAGGCAGTGCAAGACATATTTAAAGTTCTGAAGGCAAAAATTGCCAAACAAAAATTCTATATCTGTCAAACTGTCTTTCATAAATGAGGGAGAGATTAAGACATTCCCAGATAAATCAAAGCTGAAGGTCTTCATAATCATTATACAGTCCCTAAGAGAAAATGCTAAAGGGAGTTCTGTAGGTTGAAAGGAAAGGACACTCAACAATTGACTGAAGCCAAATAATGAAATAGAGATCTCTAGTAAAGATAATGACTTGGGTAAATATAAATACCAGTACTATTGTATTTTTTATTTCTAAAACTCCATTATTTACTTCCTACAGGATCTAAAAGGCAAATGCATAAAATGCAATAATAAATCAATGATTTTGGACTCATAAAAAAAAAAAAAATTCATTGCTGACCAGCAGGACAAACCTAACAATCCAGGTTGAGCCAAAAATCAAAGAGCTGTGGTAACTCATAGCCTCCTGCCACTAAATCCCTATAAAAGAGAAAGAGCATCTGAGTAAACGACATCCTAACCAGATGCCTAAACACCAGCAAAAAATTACGAGCCATCCTAAGAAAATAGAAGACATGGCCTAAGAAAAGCAATATATCAAAGTCCCAGAACAGATGCAGAATTTGAGAGAACTAATCAGCAAGATAAGCACAAATTTCCAAAATCAAATTAATGAGTTGAAAGACAATATAGTTAAAGAGATAAATGACATCAAGAAGACATTGAGGGGGCAGATGTGGCTCAAATGGTTGGGCATCCATCTGCCATATGGAGGGACTTGGGTTCGATCCCCGGGACCTCCCAGTAAAATAAAAAAATATACATATATGAAGGCGCATGGGCTGCCAGGCTCTGTGTGCTGGTGAGCCACCAGGCTCCCCGGGAGCCGGGAGCCATGCAGCAAGATGATGACTTAACAGGAGAGAGACGCAGGGGAGAGACAAGTCGAGATGCTCCGAAAGCTCTGAAAACCAGGAACCAAGGTGGTGCAGGTGGCAGAACACCTCTTTCCTACATCGGAGGTCTTCAGGACCAAATCCTGGTGAAGACTGGAGGAGGAGGATGAGAAGATAGCAGGAAACAGACACAGAGAATTGCCCAGCAAATGGACACAAAAAAAAGCAAAATGGGAAAGGGGGGGTTTAAAATGGATAAAGTAAATAAATAAATCTTAAAAAAAAAAAAAAAAAAAAAGAAGACATTGAGCGAACACACAGAATTTGAAATCTTGAACAGAAAAGTAACAGAGTTCATGGGCATGAAAGACACAATAGGTGAGGTCAAAAAAACATTGAGGCATACAACAGTGGATTCAAAATGATAGAAGAAAGAATAAGTGATAACAAAGACAGAGCAGCTAAAATTGAAGAGAGAAAAGAACAGAGAGAGAAAAGAATGGAAACACTGAGCAGGGGCTCAGAGAGCTGAATGACAATACAAAACGCAACAACATATGTGTCATGGGAGTTCCAGAAGGGGAAGAGAAGTGAAAAGGGGCAGGAAGAGTATTTGAGGAAATAATAGCTGAAAATTTCCCAACTCTCACAAAAGAAATGAACTTACATGTCCAAGAAGCACACCATACCCCAATCAGAATAAATCCAAATAAACCTAGCCAAGACACATACTACTCAGAATGTCAAATGTCAAAGATAAAGAGAAAATTATCAGAGCAGCAAGAGAGAAGCACGTGATGCATACAAGGGATGTCCAATAAGGCTTCGTGCAGATTTATCTTCAGAAATCATGGAGGCGAAAAGACAGTGGTATCAGACAATTAGGAAGCTGAAAGAGAAAAATGCCAGCCAAGAATTCTTTATCCAGCAAAACTGTCCTTGAAATATGAAATATTTACAAACAAACAGAAATTAAGAGTTTATAAAAAAGAAGCCAACTTTGCAGGAAATATTAAAGGAAGCCTTAGTACCCGAAAGAAAAAGACAGGAGAGAGAGGCTTGGAGGAGAGTATAGAAGAAAGAATAGCAGAAAGGATAACCAAAAGAGTAAAAAGAAAGACAAAAACAAGATGACATATGAAAACCAAAGAATAAAATGGAGGAAGTAAATAGTGCATTTTCAGTAATATCATTGAATGTGAATGGATTAAATTCACCAATCAAAAGATACAGGCTGACAGAATGGATAAAAAATCATGAGCCATCCCTTTGCTGCTTACAAGAAACTCACCTTAGACCCAGGGATACAAACCGGCTGAAAGTGAAAGGTTGGAAAAAGATACTCCACGCAAATAGTAACCAGAAAAGAGCAGGGATAGCTATACTAATAACAGACAAAACAGACTTTAAATGCAAAAAAGTTAAAAGAGATATAGAAGGCCATTACATATTAATAAAAGGGACGATCCACCAGGAAGATATAACAGTCATAAATATCTACGCACCTAACCAGGGAGCCCTAAAATATATGAGCCAAACTTTGGCAAAACTGAAGGGAGAAATAGACATTTCTACAATAATCGTTGGACACTTCAACACCCCACTCACATCACTAGATAGAACAACTAGACAGAAGATCAACAAGGACAGAGAGAACTTGAACAATATGATAAACAAGTTAGACCTAACAGACATATACAGAACACTGCATCCAAACTCAGCAGCTTATACATTCTTCTCAAGTGCCCATGGATCTTTCTCCAGGATAGACCACATGTTAGATCACAATGCAGCTCTCAATAAATATAAAAAGACTGAAATTATACAAAGCACCTTCTCAGATCATAATGGAATGAAACTAGAAATCAATATTAGACAGGAAAATAGTAAATTCGCAAATATGTGGAGACTGAACAACACACTCCTAAATAATCAAAGAAGAAATTGCAAGTGAAATCAGTAAATATATTGAGACAAATGAAAATGAGAACACAACGTATCAAAACTTATGGGATACAGCGAAGGCAGTCTTGAGAGGGAAATTTATAGCCCTAAATGCCTATATTGAAAAACAAGAAAGAGCTAAACTCAAAGATTTAACTGAACAACTAGAGAAACTAGAAAAAGAAAAGCAAACCAATCCCAAAGCAAGCAGAAGGAAAGAAACAATAAATATTTGAGCAGAAATAAATGAAAATGAGAACAGAAAAACAATAGAGAAAATCAACAAAACCAAAAGCTGGTTCTTTGAGAAGATCAATAAAATTGACAAACGCCTAGCTAGACTTACAAAGAAAAAAAAGAGAGAAGATGCAAATAAATCCAATCAGAAATGAAAGGAGGGAAATTACAAATGACCTCACAGAAATAAAAAGAATCATAAGAGGATATTATGAAGGAAGCGGCTGTGGCTCAATCAGTGGGGCTCCCGTTTACCATATGGGAGGCCCCGGGTTCAGTTCCCGGAGCCTCCTGGTGGGGGCAGGCCCGCCCGCACGGCGTGGTTGGCTGACCCGGCGAGCACAGGCAGCAGGGGGGGGGGGATAAATGAATGAATAAATAAAATCTTTAAAAAAAAAAAAAAAAAGAGGATATTATGAGAAACTATATGCCAACAAACTAGACAACCTAGATGAAATGGATAAATTTCTAGAAATACACAACCAACCTACACTGACACAACAAGAAATACAAGAACTTAACAAACCAATCACTTTTAAGGAGATTGAATCCATCATCAAAAATCTCCCAGCAAAGAAAAGTCCAGGAGCAGATGCCTTCACAGGTGAATTCTCCAAAGCATTTCGAAAAGAATGAACACCAATCCTGTTTAAACTCTTCTAGAAAATTGAAGAGGTGGGAAAATTACCCAACACATTTTATGAAGCCAACATCACTGTAATACCAAAGCCAGGTAAAGATTCTACAAGAAAAGAAAATTACAGACCAATCTCTCTAATGAATATAGATGCAAAAATACTCAACAAAATACTTGCAAATCGAATCCAACAGCATATCAAAAGACTTATACATCACGACCAAGTGGGATTTATTCCTGGTATGCAAGGCTGGTTCAACATAAGAAAATCAATCAATGTAATACACCACATTAACAAATTGAAGGAAAAAAACCACATGATCATCTCAATAGATGCAGAAAAGGCATTCGACAAAATCCAGCATCCTTTTTTGATAAAAACACTTCGAAAATTAGGAATGGAAGGAAAATTCCTCAATATGATAAAAGGCATATGTGAAAAACCCACAGCCAACATCATACTCAATGAGGAAAGGTTGAAAGCTTTCCCTCCAAGATCGGGAACAAGACAAGGATGCCCACTGTCACCATTGTTATTCAACATTGCGCTAGAAGTTCTAGCTAGGGCAATTAGACAAGAAAAAAAAAATTAAAATTAAAATTCCTTACCCAAATAGGAAAAGAGGTAGTAAAACTCTCATTGTTTGCAGATGAAAAGATCCTGTACTTAGAAAATCCTGAAGTATCCACGACAAAGCTACTTGAACTAATAAATGAGTTCAGCAAAGTGGCAGGATACAAGATCAACATGCAAAATCAGTAATGTTTTTGTACACTAGTACTGAACAACCTGAGGAGGAATTCAGGGGAAAAATTCCATTTTCAATAGCAACAAAAAGACTCAAATACTGAGGAGTTAATTTAACCAAAGAAGTTCAGGACCTATATGCAGAAAACTACAAAAAAATGCTAAAAGAAATTTAAAGAGACCCAAACAAATGGAAAGACATTCCATGTTCATGGATTGGAAGAAGAAATATCATGAAAATGTCAATCTTACCCAAACTGATTTATAGATTTAATGCAATATCAATCAAAATCCCAATAGCTTACTTTACAGAATTAGAGAAGGTAATTACCAAATTCATCTGGAAGGGTAAGTGTACCCAAATAGCCAAAAGCATTCTAAAAAAGAAGAGTGATGTGGGAGGAATTTCGTTGCCTGACCTTGAAAGATATTACAAAGCTACAGTGATCAAAACAGCATGGTACTGTTATAAAGATAGACACATCTATCAGTGGAATAGAATTGAGAATCCAGAAATAAACCCTCACCTATACAGTCAACTGTTTTTTGACAAACCTACCAAGCACATGTTAATGGGAAAAAACAGTCTCTTCAACAAATGGTGTTGGGAGAACTGGATATCTATAACCAAAAGAAGGAAAGAAGACCCTTATCTCACCTCCTATACAAGAATCAACTCAAAATGGATCAAAGATCTAAATATAAAAGCCAGGACCATAAAACTACTAGAAGAAAATGTAGGGAAACATCTTCAAGACCTTATAGTAGGTGGTTGTTCTTGGACCTTACACACAAAGCACATGCAACAAAAGATAAAATAGATAAATGGGACCTCCTCAAAATTAAACACTTTTGCACCTCACAGGACTTTGTCAGAAGGGTGAAAAGGCAGAAATATTTGAAAATCACATATCTGATAAGGGTTTAATATCCAGGATATATAAAGAGATGTTACAACTCAACAATAAAAAGACAAATGACCCACTTAAAAAAATGGGCAAAAGACTCGAATAGACATTTCTCCAAAGAAGAAATACAAATGGCAAAAAAAACACATGAAGAAATGCTCAGCATCACTCATGATTAGGGAAATGCTAATCAAAACTACAATGAGATATCATTTCACACCTATCAGAATGGCCACTATTAAAAAGACAGAGAACTACAAGTGTTGGAGAGGATGTGATGAGATAAGAACACTTCTTCACTGTTGGTAGGAATGCAGAATGGCACAGCCACTGTGGAGGACTGTTTGCCAGTTCCTAAAGAAGTTGAATATAGACTTGCCACGTGACCCTGCAATACCACTACTGGGTATATACCCAGAAGAACTGAGAGCAGTGACACGAACAGACATCTGCACACCGATGTTCATAGCAACATTATTCACCATTGCCAAAAGTTGGAAACAACCCAGGTGTCCATCAACAGATGAATGGATAAACAAACTGTGGTCTATTCACACAATAGAATATTATGCAGTTGTAAGAAGAAATGAAGTTGTAAAGCATATGGCAACATGGATGAACCTGGAGGACATTATGTTGAGCGAAGCAAGCCAGACTCTAAAGGACAAATACTGTATGAATGCGTTACTATGAACCAAATATATTGTGTAACATATTGTTTGATTAAAAAAAAAAAAAACTTATATGTATTCATTACATTTAATTGAGAAATGTAAAAAAAACAAAAACAAAAAACAAAAAAAAACTTCGTTGCTGATGTCTGTTTTTCTTCATGGTTATTTATTTACTCTTCACTAGTGTATTAGTCAGCCAAAGGGGTGCTAATGTAAAATACCAAAAATGGGTTGGTCTTTATAAAGGGTATTTATTTGGGGCAGAAGTCCACAGATACTAGGCCATAAAGCGTTAAGTTTCTTCTCTCACCACAGTCCATTGTCACGTGTTAGAGCAAGACAGCTGCTGGCGTTTTCCAGGGTTCAGGCTTCTGGGGTTCCTCTCTTCCCGGGGCTGCGTTTCTCTCCGGGCTTAGCTCCTGTTTCCTCCACAAGGTCAGCTGTAGACGATCAGGCAAACGGCTTGCTTCTCTTCTCCTGGGGCCTTCTTTCCAACATCAAAACTGCTTCTCAAAAGACCGCTTCAACTCTGTTCTTTGCTTTGCCTTTTATATTCGATTCCCCCCACCAAGGGGTAGGGCTCAACACCGTATTCATAACCTAATCATGCCCAGATTAACAGATCAGTTTACAAGCATGATTTAATTATATTTTTGGAATTCATAATTACATCGAAATGGCCAACTGTTACAACTAGATTGTGAGCTCCTGCCTCAGTCATTTTTGTATTCCCTGTACAGTCTAACCTAGCTCAGTAACTACTGTACTGAATAAACTGGAGTTTTGAAAGAGGCAGAAGACTAGCAAGAATAAGAAAAGAGACATAGTTGGTACACATTTTATTTAGACCTAGTCACTGTTGTTTCTATACAAATTTTGGATTCTAAGACAGCACAGGGAAATTATCTTTAAATATGTGACACACTTGAAATGTTTTGGAAGAGGCAGTAAACAGATGGCAGTAAAATTTTGGGGGCCTAATTCATGATTTCTGCAATCTATGTCTTTTTATATAAAAATATTTATAAAAAGTTTCATTTAAACTTGCTTTTCATTCTACAAAAGGGGACAAAATTTCTATTATGTTTCTTAAAACATAATTTCCTTATATTATAATCACATACAGTAAAGTTAATTTTTAAAAAGTTTTTGTTTAGGGATTTAGAAGATAGTATACAAATAGGCAATGTTCATCTATATATTCAGCTTGGAAGCATCATTATTACTAATTACATTTGATTCTTAAATTTCTGCATAGATAATAGCTTAAGGTTTCACTCCTATGCAGTGCTCTCCAGAGGGAGATGCACAAGCCACAGAAAGAATCAGAAAAACCTCAAAGAGCACTTTATTTTAAGTAATTCTGGATCCTTCTCCCTTTCCACCCCCAGTGGCCCAGAGGAAGCACATGAAAATGTCTCCTAGAAAATGTGCCCTCATGTCAGGCCTCAGGCAACTCCCAAGGAGAGGGACAACAGATTTGGGCTTGTGGTTAAAAAAGTTGAAAAAATAAAAAATTCTCAAGAAAATAAGCCACTATAAATAAGAGAAATGACAAATGATAAAACCAGTCCCATAATGACTTCAGATTTTAGAATGATAAAAATACTATCAAACCTTATGGGATGCAACTGAAGCAGCTCTTAGAAGAAAATTATAGGCTTAAATCATTATAAAATAAGAAAGGCTAAACCTCCTCTCAATCTGAAGCAGAGTGGGTATCACCATCCCTACCCAAATCCTCAAGACTGAGGAATAAACAAACCTAAGGGGAAAATGCAACCATGGACCAAAGTAGACTTATGATTGCAGTAACAGAAGAACTTGTAAGAGTGTTATAAAGATAGTGGTCACCAGAGGTTCTGAGGGGAGGGGGGTAGGGAAGAATAGGTGGACCATCGGGCATTTTTAGGGCATTGGAATTGTTCTCCATGATGTTGCAATGATGGACACAGGCCATTATACATTTTGTCAAAACCAATAAAACTGTACAATGCAAAGTATAAAACATAATGTAAACTACAGCCCTTGGTTTGTAGCAATGCTTCAATATTTATTCATCAATTGTAACAAATGTACAACACTAATGTAAAAAGTTATCAATAGGGGAAAATGTGCAAGGGGAGAGGGTGGGGTATTTGGCAATCTCCTATGCTTTTGATGTAACTTTTCTGTAATCTAAAACTTCTGTAAAAATAAAGTTTACTATATGAAAAAAAAAGAAACATGAACTTTTACAATAACAACAACAAAAAAGAAAACTAGAGTTTTGATATGGATTGGATTGAATCTATAGATCAATTTGGGGATTATTGCCCTTTTAACAATCTTAAATCTTCTGATCCATGAACGTGATGGTTTTCCATTTATTTAAATAATTGTTAATTGCTTTCAACAATGTTTTGTAGTTTTTAGAGAATAGCTTTTACACTTCTTTTGTTAAATTTATTCCTAAATATTTTATTATTTTTGATGCTCTTGTCAATGAAATTGTTTTCTTAATTTTTTGCAAGATGAATAATACAATTGATTTATGTCTATTGGAAAAAAAGGAAGGCTAAAAATTAATATCATCTGTGGCAGTTTGAGATTTGTGGCAGTTTGAGATTATTTGTTAATCCCCAAAAGAGAAAGATTATGTTTTGTAAACTAATCTATTTCTCTGAGTGTGCTACCCTTTGCATTAAATTCAGCTGAGATGTCTTTGATTAGATTACCTGTTAAGATTAGTCTTTTTTAAAAAAAATATATACCTGGGCCAGGATTGAACCCTGGATCTTGTATGGAGAAGCTGGCACTCAACTACTGAGCCACATTGGCTCCCTTGAGTGGTTTTTTCATTTGTTTTGTTTGTTGTTTGTTTTTGTTTAGGAAGCACCGGGAACCAAACCGGGATCTCCCATGTGGGAAGCAGGGACTCAACTGCTTGAGCCACATCTAATCCCAAGATTAGGCTTTTTTATTTGACTACATCAGAGGATGTGACTCAGGCTGAGTCCCTGGCCCTTTGCTGGGTCTGATACAAACGGACACTCACTCAGGAAGACACACAGAGGAGAGAACTTTGTCATTTTTGATCCTGCCATGTGACAGAAAGGAGAAGGCTCAAGCAGTTAAAGCCCAGGGGAGAGATTGACCATTTGCCAGATAGCTTACAGCTGACCTCAGGAAGGGAGCCGAGACTGATATAGGAAGTCCTGAGAGACAAGCCCTATGCCAGCCTGCAGCTGAGATCCAGAGGAAGCTGGGCCCAAGGAGCCTCAAGAGGAAGAGGAAGCCCAGAGGGGAAGGCTGAAACCTGATAGAGGTCACCTAGCAGAGATCACCCACCATCCTGTCTCAACATGTGGCAGTTGACTTTGGTGAGAAGGCACTTCTTACAGTACCTTGAGTTGGACTTTCCACAGCCTTGGGACTGTAAGCTTTTATCCCAAATAAATACCCTTTATGAAAACCAACAGATTTCTGGTACTTTGCATCGGCACCCCTTTGGTGGATGAATACAAAATTATATTATGAATCCCAAAAAGAGAAAGATTATGTTTGTAAACTAATCTGTTCCTCTGGATGTTATACCCTTAGATTGTATTAAATTCAGTTGAGGGGCCTTTGATTAGATTACCTGTTAAGATTGATTTAGGGCTTTTGATTCTATCATGTCAACTCATGTTGAGTACTGCCCTCTTGCTGGGTCTGATATAAACAGACACACTCAGACACAGGAAGAGAGAGCTCTGTCATATTTGATCTTGCCATGTGACAGAAAGGCAAAGGCTCAAACAGCTGGGGCCCTGGGTAGAGATGAGCCATTTGCCTGACAGCTTACAGCTAAATTTGGGGAGAGGGAATAACACGCGAGACTGATATAGCAAGCCCTAAGAGACAAGCCCTATGCCAGCCTGCAGCTGAAATCAGGAAGACAGCAGAGCAGCTGAGCCTGAGAGAGAACGCCCAGAGGGGAAGGCTGAAACCTTGCAGAGATCAGTGGCCATTTTGCTTTACCATGTGGCAATACACTGGGATCAATGGTAGCTGACTTTGGTGAAAAAGCATCTCTGCTGATGCCTTGATTTAGCTTCGGAACTGTAAGTTTTTATCCCCAAATAAATCCCCATTTAAAAGCCAACAGATTTCTGGTACTTTGCATCAGCACCCCTTTGGTAGACTAAGATATCATCTAACTTAGGAGGTTTGAAAAAGAATACCAGAATTACCCCTGAAAATGTAGACAGAAGAAAGTAATAAAGATAGACACAGAAATGAATGAAATAAAAAACAAAACCTCAACAGATTATATTATGTAGTTTTAAGTAACATACAAAATGGGCTCAGTTTAAAAAAATTTACTTCAAAGAAACCATAGAATGAAAATAATACTAATAGCAGAAACACAAGTAAACTACAATAAAATTGAAGAACTGACATTTCTTCCACCTCCTAGTATAACATTTGAGAAAGAAATTCTTTTTTTTTTTTTTAAAGATTTATTTATTTACTTATTCCCCGCCCCCCGCTTGCTGTCTTTGTCCTTTCACTGGGTGATCCTCTGTGTCCATTTCCTGCCTTCTCTTCTCATCCTTCTCCTCCAGTCTTCACCGGGACTCGATCCTAGGGACCTCCGATGTGGGAGAGAGGCACTCTGCCACCTGCGCCACCTCAGTTCCTGGTTTCCGGTGCGTCTTGTCTTGGCTCTCTCCTGTGTCTCTCCCCTGCTGCGTCATCATCTTACTGTGTAGCTTGGTGGGGCCTGGCTCGCCTGCACACCTTCTATTTTTATTTTACCAGGAGGTCCTGGGGAGCAAACCTGGGTCCCTCCATATGGCAGACAGGCGCCCAACCACTTGAGCCACATCTGCCCCTCAAGAAATTCTTTTTAAAACAAGCAAAATGATTAGTAAATATAGCCTATGATGCATTTTTTTTCTATTAGATCTATAAAGGTCTTGTGAATTATCTTTTCAGATGTGATATACATTAAAAACCAAGTACTGAGACATAGAGATAAATGGAATAGAATTGAGAGTCTAAAAATAAACCCATATATTTATAGTCAGTTGATTTTCAACAAGAGTACCATGACAATTCAATGGGGAAAGAAGAGTCCTTTCAACAAATGTGCTGGGAAAACTGGCTAACCACATACAAAAGAATAAAATTGAACTCTTACCACATACCATATAAAAAATTAACTCAAAATGGATGAAAGACCTAAATGAAAGAGCTGAAACTATAAAATTCTTAGAAAAAAACATAGGTGTAAATCTTCATGACCTTGGAATAGACAATGGGTTTTTGGGTATGACATCAAATGCACAAGCAACAACAACAACAAAAATAAACAGTTCTTGATCAGAATTAAAACCTTTTGTGTTTCAAAGGACACTATCAAGAAAGTGAAAAGACAACCCACAGAATGAAGGAAAACATTTGTAAATCATTCTGATAAGGGTTTAGTATCTAGAACATATAAAGAACTCATACGGCTCAACAACAAAAAGACAAATAACTCAATTAGAAAGTGGGTAAAGGCTTTGAAGAGACATTTCTCTAAAGAAGATATGCAAATCACCAATAAGCACATGAAAAGATGCTCAGCATCATTAGTCATTAGGGAAATGCTAAACCAAACCACAATGAAATACTATTTCACAACCACTAGGTTGGCTATTACTTAAAAACAAAACAAACAAACAAACAAAAAAACGGACAATAACATGTAGTGGTGAAGATGTGGAGAAATTGGAACCTTCATACATCCCTGGTGAGATTGTAAAATGGTACAGCCACTTTGCTAAACCATTTGGCAGTTCCCTAAAAAGTTAGAGTCCACCCATGCCCCGAGGGCACAGCGCGTGGAGTGGGGGATAGGGAAACTCCGAGCTTGGTAGCTGTCTCCTGGTCCCGCTTCCTCCCAGAGTGGGGCCAGGGGCCGCCGCCTCATGAATGGCTCCTCCAAAGCCAAGGCGGAAAACAGAGAAAGCACTGGCTCCCAGACACCGCCTCCCCAACACCATCTCTCTCTCCCCTTCAGCGCTTCCTCTCCTCACACCGCGCTGCAGTCTCTGGGTCGCAGCCAGAGTGTCCTGCCGCTCCCCGGGGCCTCCGTGCCAGCCCCTCGCCCAGCCTTGGGGGACCTGCCCGGCCTCGTGCGCCTCTCCAGCGCGCTGCGCATCCCGCCCAACGACGGCAGGGTCTTCTACAAGGTGGACAGGCAACGGTTCAGCCAGAGCCGCACCATCAAGCTGCTCACCGGCTTCTCCTACAAGGAACATTTCCATTGGTGGTGTACTCGTCCCGCTGGAGCTGAAGGGTAAAGAGCCTGATGGGGACAGAATTATTTATACAGGCACATGTGACCCAGAAGGTGTGGCCCCAACTGAGAGTGGAGAACGGCAGCCCATCCAGATCACCATGCTGTTCATCAACACTGGGACCTTCCAGGTGTGACAAGTCACGTTCTGTAATTACCACAAGAGATATCACTTGCCAGTGGGGCAACCCATTCTCCACCATCGAGTATGAGTGCAAGCCCAAAGGGACACGCAATCTCACATGGGTGAACAAGGAATCCTTCCTCTGAAAGTGCCTCTCTGATGTTGCTGGACAGTCTCTTCAGAAATCTAACTGTAGATAAACCAGCACAAGCCTCAAGCAAGGTGCAGCACATGGTTGCTGTTTCCCACGCAGTCCTGATGAGCTACAAGCCCCTAGTATTTTCAAAGTGTAATTCCCCTCCTCTGCAACGTCCTGACAGGTGAGAGATTGTGATGCATTAGCCCTGAAAAAATCCTTTCCTGTATTTTGTGTTGGTGCTCTGCATCTGAATGTTCTCAGTCACCCTAGCGACCATTTGTGACTGGAGGTGAGCAGAAGTGCCAGGTATGTCCTAAATATGATAGCTCCACGGAATGACTGGTGTTTTGTTTCCAAGTTGAGTGATTCCCCCTTTTTTCATTAAGTGTTAAATAAAAACATTCTCCCATGTGTAATATGGCATTGTGTGACTTCCAGTTACTTTTAAAGCAGGCTTTGTGAAAATGTAATACAAACAGCAGTGAATGGTACTCAAATGGTACTCGAAACTGCTTTTTCATGAAGGGATGATGATAAAATAAATGGACAAATATTTAAGCATTTATAAACTATTGAAACTCTTTCAAGTAACTTAAGGTACTAGGCTTATGGCCTAGCGGAAATGGGGAAACTATTGCTGTAGACCCATTAAAACAAATGAGTTGACAGAAGTTGCAAAGTTTCCCCATTGGCAAGCTACTATAGCATTCGAACATGCATATCGATGGCATCCTTACATTTCCCTTCACTTGAACTTTGTAAAACTGTGTGTGGAGCTGTAATCAACCTTTGATATTTCTTAATAAAGGCTTTGAAAAGCAAAAAAAAAAAAAAAAAAAAGTTAAATATAGAGTTACCATATGATCCAGCAATTCTACTCCTAGATATATATCCAAAAGAATTGAAAACAAGCATACAAACAAGAAGTTGTACACAAATGTTCCTAACAACATTATTCATAATAGCAAAAAATGTAGAAATAACCCAAATGTCCATTGCCTGATGACTAGATAAACGAAATATGGTTTCATCTAGACAATGGAATATTATTCAGCCATACAAAGGAAAGTACTGATACATACTACAACATGGACAGATTTTGAAAACATTAAGCTAAGTGAAAGAAACTAGACACTAGAGGCCACATATTATTTGATTCAATTTATGTGAAATGTCTAGAAGAGGCAAAATCCATAGAGACAGAAAATACATTAGTGGTCACCAGGGCTTGAGGGGATGTGGGGAATGGGGAGTGACTGCTAATGAATACATTTCTTTTTGGAGTGATGGAAAAGTTCTAAAGTTAGATGGTGGTGATGTTTGCACAGTTTGTGAATATACCAAAAACCACTGTACTGCATGTTTTTTTAAAAGGGTGACTTTTATGGCATGTGAATTATATCTCAATAAATATATTTTTAAAACATTCTAATAAATTGAACTAGTCTAAAGCTCTGAATTGTAATATCAGAGTGATGAATCATGATTTTTTAAAAAGAAAGTGTATTTAATCATATTGCTCTTATTAGCAAAAGCAGGTTTTTCTACTATTAGTAAATAAATAAAAGTATTTTTAAGATAGTTGATCTTTATTTAATCCTTTAAATTTTAATTCTGGCCTTTTTCATAATATGCATGTAATATTAAGGCAGTAGTGCAAGGACATAAGTTCTAAATAAATAAATAAATATCATATTTTTGAGATTTAGGCACAAGGTTTTTTATTGATTGGGGCACAGTCAGCAAATATTAGAGACCACTACTTAAATGACTTGTTATATAGCAGTCAGGGGGAAAGAAAAAAAACCTCAGAGAAATTGGTATAACCCCACTGGAAAATTCTCCAAAGAATTTTAACTCACTTTCATTCTTGATCATGTGGTGGCAACTTGCTACTAAGCCAATTTCCATTCTATGTTGCTTTATAGAAGAGGTAGCAACTTATGTATTAAAAATGCATCCTTTGAGAATAAGGTTATAGTCTTTCCTTCAGTCATATCCCTGACTGCTAGCCAGGCACTGGCACGCTCTACCAATTCAAGTGGTACCGCAGATGTCGTCTGGATTGGCTTCCAATATTTTTTCCCAGCTTGCCCTGGAAAAAGACAGGGGGATCCCTGTAGTCTGTGAGCTGTCTGTTCAAATATTTGCCTGACCTCATTATCCAGAACACTCTATAAATGAAGTCTGCTACATAGTACTGAGTCTGTGAAGGGGCAGGATACTCCCTTAAAGGTGACAAAGCAAAATAGAAATATCTGTCTAGCAAAGCTTGGAAAATACAGTTGCCAGGTTGCTCTTGGTTTAGAGAGAACGCATGAGCAATGTGTTGGCTATAACCTTCTGTTCCCAAAACCCTGCTGTGATTACTTTTACACAAGAGCCAAAAGCTGAGGGGAAAGCTTTCCCCTTTGCTGGCAATACCTGCCCACTAGCTGTTCTTCAGAATGTGCTTTATACTTTACTGTGCTGAGAGCCTGGCTGTGCTTGCCTCCCTGCAGTGCCAGCCAGTAGGCCTGAAGATCAGATGACCTTCTTTATAGCAATGTGATTTTGTGGAAAGCACACCCCAATATCACTGTTTGAATTCCATGTCCTCTGCTTACTGGGTGTGTAGCCTTGGGGAAGTCACTCAACCTCTCTGATCCTTGGTTTTCTTACCTGTAAAATGGAGATAATGATAACTACTGTATATGATCATGTTACTACTGCACGTAACTACGTGTATATGGCTGTTGTGCAGCTTAAATAAGGAAACATTTCAAAATAGCACAGTGCCTGGCATGCACTCAAGAAATGTTAGGTTTCTTTTTTGGAGTGGCTCCTCTTTACTATCCCCAAACCACTATGGCTAAAGTGTTGATGTAGCTCAACCAAATGACAAACACTCTTACACCTGTCTTCTTGGTGAGAAACTTTGACTTTATTTGGATGGTGTTTGAGCCTAGATTCCTGTGGTGGTTTGTAGCTGTTATGTATCCCAGAAAGACATGTTCTTAAACTGAATCCCTTCCTGTGGGTGTGAACCCATTGTAAGTAGGACCTTTTGATGTGGTTACTTAAGTTAAAGTGAAGTAACTCCTCAATCAGGATGGGTCTTAATCCTATTACTGGAGTCCTTTATAAGCAGAATGAAATTCAGACAGACAGAGAGAAAGCCAGATAGGGAGCAGCAAGAAATTCAGTAGAACCCAGAAGAGAAGGGAGAGGCCAGAAGAGGCCTCCATGTGCCTTGCCATGTGACAAGCAAGGGACTAAGGATCACCAGCAGCCAGCCCCTAAACGCCAGCCTTTGGAGAGAAAACATTGCCTTGATGATGCCTTGATTTGGACTTTCTTTTAGCCTCAAAACTATGAGCTAATCAATTCTCATTGTTTAAGCCGACCCATTGCATGGTATTTGCTTGAGGAGCCAAGGAAACCAAAACAATTCCTCTGAAGGCAGAGCCTGAGACAAGACTGGTATCTTGGGGTGTTTTATTTGGAAGCAGGAGCAGGAATGAGGGACTGAGAAGTGTGGGGCAGAGAAGGAGGAAAAGCCAGCTTAAGGGTGCGTTATCAATGTCACTGCTCTGGGCAATGGAGCTGGATTCTACCAGAAGCTTCTAAGAAGTGTTCAGAATACCTCTGAAGAATGGGATGCACTGGTCAAAGGTTGGGGGTACATGCCCCTCACTTTTCCAAGCTGTGACAACGTCTGCAGCTTCAGAGAATCCCAGGACTGAAAGCAAGGACTTGTGCTTGAGGTGAAAGGCTTTCAGTGAGAAGTGAGTGAAAGCCCATGTGGAGCTGGCTACTCCAGTCAGGACTGGCTAGGTAATTTGCAAACCCTAATACAAAATGAAAATGCAGCGTTCCTTATTCAAGACAGCGACATCAGAGCATTAAACTCAATTCAGGGCCCATCTGAGCACTGCACCCTGTGAATTACACAGGTCACATGTCACATGCCTCATGAAGCTGGCCCTCACCTCAGCTGAGGCTAGAATTAGAGGTGAAGCACAGAAAATGTGAATGGAGGTACCGTATTAGCCAGACACAAGTGGCAATGTGCCCAACCTAAGAGACTGAACTAAAATTTGGTCCAGGCTGATTATGGCAATCTCATTCCCCTTCTACAGTCATTGGTTTAGGGATAGTCATGTTCTGGCCAATATGCTATAAGGGGAAGTCCAGTGGGGGCAATGGGCAGAGAAAGGCAAGGAAAGCACGTCTTTTTTATGTCTTCTCTCGTTTCTGCGCAACATACTGCCCTAGGAGGAAATAATGCTGGGAGTTGCAGCAGTCATCTTGTAGCTATGAGAAGGAGACACTGCTGCCACGCTGGTGCTGGTGGAGCAGAAAGAAAGGAGGTTCTGAATTTTCTAGAGTTCTCGTTCTTGCTGAAGTTCTTCCTAAGATTTGTGAACTAACTCGTATCCTTCATATATAAATATATGTCGGGAGGCGGCTGTGGCTCAATCAGTAGGGCTCCCGTTTACCATGTGGGAGGCCCTGGGTTCGGTTCCCGGGGCCTCCTGGTGGGGGCGGGCCCGTCCGCACGGCGTGGTTGGCTGACCCGGCGAGCACAGGCAGCAAGGGGGGGATAAATGAATAAATAAATAAAATCTTAAAAAAAAAAAAAAAAAAAAAATATATATATATGTCTATGTATACATACCTACTACCACTTGCCACCAAGGAATCAAAGAACCCAAATTTCAAACATAAAATTTAAAGGAAATAGAAACCCCAAATACAAACATCATCTTTTAACTGCTTATAAATCAACTCTCTTACTTTCACATATTCTCTCCTATTAATTGAGAGTCTAGGCAGTAGATTGATTGCAAAACTGGCTCCAATTAGTCACCCTTCCCTGTTTCCATGAACTTTGTAACTTCTCCTATGAAGAGGTGGAGTCTATTTCCCCATCCACTTGAATGTGGGCTGGCCTTGTGACTTGCTGTGGACAACAGAAGGTGGTCGAGCCATAATGCATCTGTCCCAAGCCTAGGTCTGAAGAGGCTTTGCCTACTTCTGGTCTCTCTTGGAAACTTACAAATACCACGTGAACAAGCCCAGCTGAAAAATTGGAAGAGCTGCCTACAAATGCACCATAGATGCCTGAAAATGCATGATTCAGTTCAACCATGATTGAAAGAATCACTTAGACAATCAGTAGACTCTTGAGCAATAATAAATGGTATAGTTTTAGCCTGCTGAGTTTTGGGATAGTTTGTTATACAATAGCTAACTGACTGGACTGATATCCAACCAATTATTATTATGTATTTATTATGTGCCTAACACTATACCTCTTTATGAGTGCTCATTGAGAGTCTTGTAGTAATCCCCCAAAGTTTTTTTTTTTTTATTTGTTCATTTTGTTTTAAAAATAAGGTGGCTTTTCCCTACCTGCATATTTTAGGGAGGCAAAGCCATATATGATTATACTGTCTAAAAAATAATTGGGAAATCTATCTAATCTAAGAATGTCTGTCTTTTTCCTGGCATTAGCCCAGTACATCATGTTGCCAGAACAAGAAGGAGGCAATGGACAATGTTTTAAGCGAGGTATTGTAAGAGGATACTGTAGACTTTGGGCAGAGACTGTTCCTACTTACTCCCTTACTCCAGAATGGTGCATAGCACATGTTTGATATATTGAATTGAATATTTAAATCTGCCAGGCAAGCCTGGTGGTTTATTCAAGACCAGGTTTGTGAGCCAAACCACAAAATATTCCTAGACCAAAGTACTCAGAAAGCTTGAGTCAGGTCTAGGATCACTTTTGGAAAATTCTAAAACTGACTAACCATTTAGAGCCAATGTAATAAGAGGATCTGTTAAAAACGACTAGGTTTCAATGAAGCAATTCACTTCACAGACTAGGAGAAGGTTGGGTAATGGGTATGTTTGATTTTCCCAGCCTTGCAAATAAATTTTTTAAAAGCTACATTCTATGCTAGTACATAAAGCCAGTGGTTCATATAGCACAGTGGTTCACTTAAATAGATGAAAAGTATAAATATATTCAATGTATATCCATCATTTATACTGTACAAGAACTTTTCTAACCAAAAATTACTTTGAAATATCATTAGTAACTTTAACTTGTGGTTCCAACAGGATTTAGAAAATATTTTTGCTGATTCATTTTGCACAAAAAGTTTTCCCAAAACCTAATGAAAAGCCACTTGTTAAGCAGGTTTTCCAGTAAACAAACACTCTGGTAGTGGCTATGGGTATAAGACAAAGCAAGTTCCTTGCTTCTTGACAAATCTTTTTTTTCTGTGATGACATCTTGATAGAATAATCCTTCCAAAGGACATATAGAAAACAAAACAAAACAAAATTTACTTAAGGCTGTCATTCAACACTGGTGATTTACTCTTAGCAAAACCCATTATTCTTTATAATGAGATGCAGGAGGCAAGTTACCCAAACAGTTCATATGCTAAGAAACTTCTGGCAAATTAAGTAATTCAGTGGTTTTCCATCCTGTTCCATGGTATTTCAAAGTTGTCAGACAAAATTCTAATTTATCAATGATTATTTCAAAATGCTCTATCTCTGAAAGAAGGAACAAATCAAATCATAAAATAAAATAAAATAAAAAAGTTTATAGAGTAAAATAGCATTTGGGGGGGATGTTGGGAATTGATTCATTTGCCTCACAAAAGGTATGTTCAGGACACAACCCCTGGTCCTGTGGGCAAGAACTCATTTGAAAATAAGTCCTTTGTTGATGTTATCAGTTAAGGTATGCCCAAACTGAATGGGGGGGGGGGCTTATCCAATACGGCTGAAGTCCCTATAAGCAAAGGAAATTGGACACAGAGAGGAAACTATGGCATACAGCCAGATGCTGCAAGTCAGTGGAACCCAGTAGAAAAAGGAGAAGATGCTGCCATGTGTATTGACATGTGACAGAAAAGCCAGGGAACCCCAAGATTGCTGACCAGTCTGAAAATACTTACCTGGGAAGGAAGCAAGCCTTCTAGCCTCTGAAACTCTGAGCCAATAAATTACTGTTGTTAAGCCAACCCATTGCATGGTATTTGTTTTAGGAGTTAGGAAACTAAGACAGGGAGGAACAGGAAATATAATTCGCAATGATGAAATTATCAAAGCAATAGTAGATTTAATTTTTGTGAAATTGGCCTGTAATAGGATGCTCCTGCATTAGCAGTCCTACATGTTCACTCCACCCAATCAGGACCAGTTGTTTCATGTTTTGTTTTGTTCGTATTAAGCAACAGTCAAGCAAAATTTCAGGCTACTTAATGTAGCCTTGAGAAACACAAGATACTTAGCCCTCACAGTGAAGTTCAGGGTGCAAACTAGAATTATTAAGGAGAAAAAAAGCTAATTCAACCTCTTCCAAATTCAAATTACAGCTCTATCCTTACTGAGCTGGGATTTCAAATGTTAAAGACTGAATTTACTTTCACTTCTTGTCACCGTTTTTGTATAAACGTTTAAGCTTCAGATTGTAGCCTTGTGAGTGCGAAGGGTCATGATCATTGTGATAGTGTAAATTTGTTTTTTTTAGTTTGCCTTATATTTTGTCTGCAGTCTTTTGAACATGACAAACAGTTTTTGGCTTATGCACCCTTCAAACTTTTATCAGGGTTGTAAAGGGAGAAAAAGGAAAATAGCTCCCAGTTATTCTCTGGAGGAATATAATTTCACATGGCTATTATTAATTTGGTAAACTACATTTTAGAGACCCTTCTGTTTATTCCCATGTATTATATTTTGAGAAGACAGAAAATAGAGAAGGAAAAAGAGCATTCTTGTTTCTTCCTCCTCCTAAAGCTTCTAACTCTTGGGACAGATTTATTTCAATTTAATCCATTCATAAACAAACTTTTCTTGTACTGTATCAATGAATACTGAGATGGAGGGTGAGCTCTCCAATGAGGAACATTCTCAATATCCTCAAAGGAATAAATTTAGGTGAGAATAAAAGCCATGAAACAAGAAAAAGTTTGAACCAGAACATCAATTTTGACACAAGAACTAGAAATGTTAAAATGAAAACCACAGTTATTGAAATTTTAAATTTTTAGATGAGCTTCATAGCAGCTTCTTTACTGCTGAAGAGTGGATGAGTAAGCTGGAAGGTCAGACAAAGTTTATCTACCTGAATGCAGCTCAAAGAGATAAAAATGAATGAAAATATTAAAGAAAAGTTGAAAGAGATGAGGACAGATCATCTCTGAATGACACGTCAATATACATCTAATAGAGTGTCAGAAGCAGAAAATAGAAAGAATAGTGAAGAGGTAATACTGAAGAGATAATGGTTAGGAATGTCCCAGACCAAAGGAAAAAAAAAAAGAGTCCTCAAACTGAAAATTCCCATTAAGTTGCAAATGAGATTAAGAACACACCCTTCCCCTTGGGTACATGATGTAAAATCTCAGAGCATGGAGATAAAGTGAACATTCTAAAAGCTATGGGGGTGTGGGGGTGGGGAGACATAATACCTACAAGGAATGAGAAGGAGATTATCAGCAACATTGGAGGTCAGAAGCCAATGTGTTAAAGGAAAGTAATTTTGAACCCAGAATGCTATTTTGGGCCAACTTATTGTAAAGACAAAATAAATACATTTGCAGACATACAAATATTTAGAATGTTTACCATCCAAAGATTCTCTTTGAGAAAACTACACTAGTGTGCCTTACAGCAAGGAAAAAAAAAGACAGATATAAGATACAACTTGGAGTTGGATGAAATTATTTTATTTTATTTTTTTTAATTTTTATTTTTTCATTTATTTATTTTTTTACCGGGAGGTACCGGGGATCGAACCCCAGTCTCTCCATATGGTAGACGGACGCCGAACCTTTTGAGCCACATCCGTTTCCCAAGGATGAAATTATTTTAGAAGACCAAGGAGTCATACTTCATCTGAGTCTCTTATTACTTATCTGATCATTTCTAATCTTGGTGGGATGCATGATTTTGAACTGGACCCCTTGAATATTCAGTTCATTTGATTTCTGAAGCCATTATATTAATATTATCCAGTATTATAAAGCAACTTTTACAGAAAAAAATTAGTATAACTCCAGATTGGTAAAGTGCTTAGTGCTTCATATTTATAGAGGAAATTACATCTGCTTCTAAGCAGCCACCTTTCCATACAGCTCCACAGTTCAACTGTTCTGAAGTTCTGTTAATTTCTCTTCATCACTAAACAATGAATGAGTCTCCAAGGATGAATTTGAGTCCCATCTAGCTGCTCTGTATCAAGTGAGTGTGAAATCAGCGGTCCTGTCTTGTCTTCCACTGGAATAATGAGAAGAAATTCCCTGGCATTTTACTTTGAGGATACAAAATTAACACAAAATTGAAACATGGGATATGCCATTTATACAGTGTTTTCATGTCCATTTCTATCTGAGATAAGAGCTTGGGGACAATTAAACAGCCATAAAATAGATAAGTCCCAGAGAGCCTATTTTCCAGGTCTAACCTCCATAAGATTTCCAAGCAGAGAATTTCCTAAGCTGTTTTACTAACAAGGAAAACACCTTCAGTCACATTTTTTTCCCCCTGCTGTACTCCCCAGTCAGGATTATCTCCTGAGCATCTGGAGAGTGAAAAATACTTTATATGACTCACACTCTTTCTCTCTTTATAGAGAACCCAGAGTCTTATAAACAGCCCACCATCAGCGTTCATCTCACTGAGGTGTGATTGTTGGTCTCCCATTGCTATTAGACTTTTGGCCCTTTGGGCAGAGACTGTGTCTTAGTCATGTTTGTAGTCCCAGTGCTTGGTTCAAGGACTGACACACACTAGTTGCTTAGTAAACATTTGCTAGGTGGCTGGTATTGGGCTGCATGACTTTCCCTGAATCTGCCCATGTGTTTCAGCTTCCTCATCTTAACTTACATCACCTCTCTCAACACCTCAAATGCCCCCCTCAACTGCCCCCCCCACCTAAATATATGTCCCAGATCTGACCCTTTCTTTCAGGTCTGATCCCCATCCCACTTTCTTCAGAAAGACTTCCCTAACTGTCCTACCCCCCGGTATCTGTCACTGTAGTGTTTTGAAGCTGTATGTACCCCAGAAAAACATATTCTTAAACTTACTCCATTCCTGTGGGTATAAGCCCATTGTAAGTAGGATCTTTTGATAAGGTTATTTGAGTTCAGGTATGGTCCACCTCAATCAGGATGGTTTTAATCCTATTACCAGAGTCCTGTATAAGAAAATGAAATTCAGACACAGAGAGAGAAAGCCATAGAAAGCAAGAAGCTGAAATGGAACCCGGAAGAGACTGGAAGATGCCACCAAGTGCCTTGCTGTGTGGCAGAGGAATCAAGGATCACCTGCAGCCAGCCTCAGAATGCCACAGTCGGCAGAGAGAAAACATCGCTTGATGATGCCTTGATTTGGACATTTTTCTGGCTTCAAAGCCGTGAGCTAAAAAAAAATTCCCATTGTTTAGATCAACCCAATACATGGTGTTTGCTTGAGCAGCCTAGGAAACTAAAACAGTCACCATTTGCCTCTTGATTATCTTCTATGTCAAAGTTTGTCATTAGGGTACCTGGAACTTTTTTTTTTGTAGAGTAGAAAACAGTGCCCTCTCTGGGCAGATGCACTCTACACCAGGGCATGTGGCTTTGGGGGCAGAGAGCAGACTAATTCCAGGCCTTATGCACCCCCTTAGCTGGTGCACCTGTGCAGTGAGCCATCTGCAGAGTCTATGAGGTGGTGCTAACAGAGCCTCCTTCCCTAACCAGACCTCACCTGGGGCAGGGACTCTGTTTTAAGCACCAACCCCTGCTATTGTTAGTCTTTTTTATTTTTTGTTAAAGCCCCTTTTTATTTTCCCAGCCTTTCACCTACTAGTGGAGGGAGCATAGGACTAAATGATAGGAAACTATGGACACAAATTTATTATTTTATAGTTCTAGAGGTCAGAAGTCCAAAATGGGTTTCACTGGGCTAAAATCAAGGCATCAGCAGTCCTGCATTCTTTTCTGGAGGCACCCCACCCTTTCCAACTTCTAGAGACTGCCCACACTCATTGGCTCCTGGTCTTCCTCCACCTTCAAAGCCAGTCTCAGCGGGTTGTTATTACATCACATTGAGCTCCCCTTCTGTCTTACTCTTCCACATTTGCTGACCTTGTAATTACACTGAGTCCACCTGAATAATACAAGATAATCTCCCTCTCTTAAAGCCAGGTGATTAGCAAGCTTAATTCCATTTGATACCTTAATTCCCCTTTGTCATGTAACATCACATATTCACAGGTTTTGGTATTAGGATATGGACATCTTTGGGGGAAAGAGGTATTATTTTGCCTTCTGCAGTAGGCTTCTTTAATCTTGTTTCTGGCTACCTTATTTTGTATTAGCACCTCCAGAGAAGATGGGCATTTTATTTATAATTGATAAAAGTTTGATAAAGGATGGGGAAATATGTGGCTACAATGGATTTCTCATATTAAATCAGTGGTGATTAAATCAGATAAGATATGTGAAATCCTCTAATCCAAGTCCTGCCTCAGAGTACCTATGATTAAATACTAGTTAGGTCTGAATCTGAAGGTGATACCCCAGCCCCTTCCACAGTATTACTACTAGAGTGGTCTTTCATCTACTTTTGCTCAAATGCCACTAATTTCACAAAATTGCCTCTACCATCTTTCTCTTCTCCTCCCCATCATCCTTAAAATATATATATTTTTTCTCCACTTGACACACTTCAGCATGGAAAGGCTGCCATGGAAATGACTTAATTGTTGGGAACCAGGAGTCTGTCCAATTCCACTTCTGAGTTGAAACTATGCATCCCTGATTTATACTTATTTCAATGAAGAGGATGGAGAAAGGGTATGAAACTATAGTAAGCTAAGATTGAAAGGGTTCTAGATACTTGGGAAGAAAGCAAACTCATAAATAAAGAAAATGTATGGGGGCAGATGTGGCTCAAATGGTTGGGCATCCATCTCCCATATGGAGGGACCTGGGTTCAATCCCCAGGACCTCCCGGTAAAAAATAAAAATAAATAAATAAATAAATAAATAAAAAGAAAATGTAGATTTTCATTTATGTATGTTGTATATATTACAATTGGGTTCCATTGTACATAACAGAAACCTCAGTAAAGGGAATTGAACACACCAGGGTTCTTCTTGAATGTGAAAGAATTCCAAAAATGGGCAGTTCCAAGCTTGGGTGGCAGTTCCACTAACAAGAATACTATTTGTACAAGACAAGATTTAATTCTTTCCTTTTAATGACCAATGTTTAAAGTATAGTATTAGTGCACTAGCTACCTCCAATGGTGAACATTTTGTTTCTTTTGGATATACTTTTAGTTTCATTACAAACTCAAAGATTTTTCTATATTCAATGTGCTTCAATCAATTGCAGTTATTAATTTTGATACTTTGGTCAGTAGAAACCTCTGCAGGTTGGCTCCAGTCCTTTTTTTTTTTTTAGGAGGTACCAGGGATTGAAACCTAGGACCTCGTACATGGGAAGCAGGTGCTCAACCACTGAGCTACATCTGCTCCCCAATCAGAGTTGGTTAATTCGTTTGTTTGTTTTGTTTGTTTGTTTTTAGGAGGTACCAGGGATAGAACCCTGGACCTCATATACAGGAAGCAGGCGCTCAACCACTTGAGCTACATCCTTTTGATATGACCTCATCAATCTTTGAGCACTCCCTTGTTTTCTGCACCAAAGATCCCAGGCTTATCTTGTTCATTCCCGTCCTAGGCTAGAAATTAGCCATTATCTCTAAGGTGCCCTGATTGCTTCTAGTAGGAAATGGTATTTGGAGAACACAATCTGGTCATTGCTACTGGGATGTCATTGCTCTTAGGCCTTCTCAGTGGACAGAGTTAGAAATATGTATTCCTTTAAAAAAATTTTTTTTTTAGGTACCAGGGTCGGGGATTGAACCCAGGACCTCATATGTGGAAAGCTATCACTCAACCACTGAGTCACATTGGCTCCCCTGAGTTGTTTTTTTTTTCATTTGTTTGCTTGTTGTTTGTTTTTTTGTTTTTCGGAGGCACCAGGAATCGAACCCGGGACCTCCCATGCGGGAAGCAGGCACTCAACTGCTTAAGCTACATGTACTCCCTGTATTTCTTTTTTTTTAGAAAGAAAAATAAATTACAAGTATTTCCAACTCAAATTTAAGATTACAAAGATTTTACTAATATATTTGATTATATATTTGCAGGTCTTTCTCTTATGCTAAAAAGTGTGGGTCCTAACAACATGATAATTTACATAAATAAGTAGATAAAAGCATCAAAAAATAAATAAATAAAATCACCACCAACAATAAGACTACTGAATGTAATTTAAGTTTCTTTAATGCTCTTTTTGTCTTTAGGATATATTCTAAAATACTGTGTTTCAAATCAATGTGAAATCATTCTTCTCAGTGTAGTTAGTTATTTTATCAACATGTTACATATTTAGGTTCATTTGTTTCTGTTTACTTTTTGAGTTTTAGGGATTGTTCCTTTTCCTTTTTTACTTAATTTTGCTTTTTAATTATATAAACTTTTACCTAGTCAAAAAATAAAAATAAAAAATGAGGTACATTTAGAAAAGTCTAGTTTTCCTTCCTTTCCCTCTCTCATGGATAATTATTTTTTTTAGTTTTTGGTTTACCTTTCCATTATTTAAAAAAACATAAACAAATGATCACATATATTCATATTTTTATCCCTTCTTCACACAAAAAGAAGCATACTAAAAACACTGCTTGACACCTTTTTTTCCACTTAAAATATACCATCCATATGTGTATATAGAGGGCTTCCCCATTCCTTTTTTAAGATTACATAGACCATCATGTGAACGTACCATAGTTTACTCAACCAGTCCCCTACTGAAAGTGATTTGGGTTTTCTCTCCCCTTTTGCTATGATACATCATGCCTCAATGAAAATCCTGAATGTATATCATTATATTTTTGCTAGTATACATTGGGATAGATTCCTAGAAGTGAAATTTCTGAAACAAAGGATATATGCACATATTACCAGATATTGACAAATTCCTCTCTTTTGGATTATTTTGCATTCCCACCAGCAATGTATGAGTGGCTATCTCCCTACAGCCTTGCCAAAAAAGTATGTGGTGAGTTTTGCATTTTTGCTATGTGACAGATGAGATGTGATGTCTCAGTATAGATATAATGTGCATATCTTATTTTGAGTGAGGCTGAACATCTCTTAATATGTTTAAGGGTATGGACAATTTTTTTTTTTTTTTAAGATTTTTTATTTATTTATTCATTTATCCCCCCCTTGCTGCTTGTGCTCGCTGGGTCAGCTAACCATGCCGTGCGGGCGGGCTTGCCTTCACCAGGAGGCCCCGGAAACCGAACCCAGGGCCTCCCATATGGTAAACGGGAGCCCTACTGATTGAGCCACAGCCGCTTCCCTGGACAATTTTAATTTGAATATATTTTCTGCTGAGTCTGATATTTTCTAACTTTTAAAGTTGGAGAGAACTAGATAGGTGTGACTAGGTATGGAACAAGTTTATACTGAGGCAAAGGTCATGGCTAATGTGTTTCTTAGCATAGAGACAGTCCTCTGAAGCTTTATTTGAAAAATTACATGTAGGAAAAATCTATCCATCAGATTTTAACACAGATCCATATAGATGCCTTATAGTGGCATACTCTCACTTATGTTCTCAACCTCAGCTGTGTCTCAGATTATGGTCAGAATATTAAAAAAACTTGGGCCCAGTGCTGGATATTTGGACCTGAGGGCTCTAGGGTAAGGACTGTACAGCTCAAGAGATGATTCTATGCAGACAAGTGTGAAAACCAAATGCATTTGTTCAATAAATATTAATTGGGTGCTAAATATCAGGGAATGAGTTGGCAGTAGGTGCTACGAACACAGCAGTGATAAGACAGACACAGTTCCTGCCCTCAGGGGCCATGGAAAGATAGAACAAAAATATTTAATAAATCCACATTGAGTTGTAATAATGCTAGAAAGAACAGGGAACTGAGATAGGGAATAATAGGAAGTAATGCTTTTTGATGGGACGTTCAGGGAAGGTCTCACTGAGGAGAGTTGATTTTACAGAAGAAAAATGGGCTTTTGGCCACAGAGACCTAAATTTTTTAGGGCTATTGGGAGCATCTGAGCAGAATTTATATAATTTATCATAGTAGATACTGATATAAATGCAGCTGCTGTGATGATGACGATAATGATGATAATTTTCTGGTCAGCCAAATCTTCTTCCTTTAAGGTCCATTTCAGACTAAACTACTCCATTAAAATTTCTTTGGCAAATCAGCCCACACTGATTCATTCATTCACCAAATGTTTCTTGGACCCCTACTGTGTGCCAGGTACTGTTGTAGGCAGCGAGGAAGAGGACCCAGCCTTCCCAGAACATATGTTCTAGGAAGTGACTCCATTTAACAACTATCTATTGTCTCTTCTTTTCAGACTCAATAGGATTGTAAATTCTTGGAGGCAGGTACCTTATCTTATTGGTGTTTTAATCCCTCTCATAGTTACTGGCATAGAGTAAGTGTTCTGTAGAGTGCTAGATACCTTTTAGCTAGTCCAATGCATACCATCCACCCATTAGCAAAAGAATCTGAGACCTGGCAGTGCTATTCGGGAAGAAAAGAGAGTAAATGGACCTCAAAGCTTTCTTTGTGCCTTGAAAAAAAGGCCAACAACTATATGATTCCAGTCTGAAAAGTTCTAAGTTATAAAGTAACAAAACTCAGATATTGTTGGCATGGCCTTTAAACAAATGGTTCTTACAAGTGTGTTGATTTAAAAATTTTTTTTTGTTAACCAACGTGAAGAAAATTATTATTATTATTATTTTTTAAAGATTTTATTTATTTATTCATTTATCCCCCCCTTGCTGCTTGTGCTCGCTGGGTCAGCTAACCATGCTGTGCGGGCAGGCTTGCCTTCACCAGAAGGCCCCGGGAACCGAACCCGGGACCTCCCATATGGTAAACGGGAGCCCTACTGATTGAGCCACAGCCGCTTCCCAGAAAATTATTTTTTAAAGGGATTTATTTTATTTATTCCCCCACCCCCATTGTTTACATTCACTGTCTGCTCTCTCTGTCTATTCCCTGTGTGCTCTCTGTGTCTGCTCATCTTCTCTTTAGGAGGCACTGGGAACCAAACCTGGGACCTCCTATGTGCAAGAGGCATTCAATCGCTTGGGCCACCTCCACTCCCTGCTTTGTTGTGTCTCTCACTGTGTTTCTTCTTTGTGTCTCCTAGTTGCATCACCTTGTTGTGTCAGCTCACCGAGCCAGCCCATTGCATCACTGGGTCAGCTCACTGTCTTGCTCGTCTTCTCTAGGAGGCACCGTGAACCAAAACTGGGACTTCCCATGTGGTAAGCGGGTGCCCAAATACTTGAGCCATATCCACCCCCAAGAAAATTATTTTTAAAAGAAGATGTTCATCAATCCCGGAGGAACTTCTGGATTGCTAACATTAACTTACATCCTTCAACTTTCCTACCATCTGCCCGTACATATGCACATCTGTATCCACACCTCATATAAAGTCTACTCTTTAGTTTCAAAACTCCCATTTCCTCCAAGTCAGTGCTTTCCCAGCATATGAAATACCTACCATACCAATAACTTAACTGAGTTACAGTTCACTTGTTATTAGTGTTGCCAGATAAAATACTATAGGATAACCAGTTAAATCTGAATTTCAGATAACTACAATAACTGGAACATACTCACACTAAAAAAATTATTTGTTGTTTATCTGAAATTCAAATTTAACCCAGAATCCTACATTTTTATTTGCTAAATCTGGCAATCCTACTTGTTATGGATCTTGATATACATTCTCTCTCATAATCCATAGAAAATCATACAAAATAAGTGTTATGCTAATTTTACAAATAAGGAAAGTGAGGCTCAGAGAAGGACAATAATGTCCTCAAGATCACAGAACTGATATGTGGTAGAATTGGGATTTGAAGTTAGATATGTCCTAATGCAAAGCTCCTGTTCTTTCCCCTTCTCAAGAGAGCCAATAAGTGCTATAATTGTTATTGTTCAAGGTTGGATCAAGGGTGTTCTTACAGTTCTGTGATTGTGAGTGTCACGGAAATTTTCTTGCAGTTCCCTCAACATAGTCCTTCCCCTTGCTGAGACTTGGCACCATTTGCCCCTCCTCACCATGTGAATACTCCTCCGCCTTCATGGCTTGGCTCAGAGGTCAACACATGGAGGAAGCTTTCCCCAACCATCCCAGGAAGAGCTGACCATTACTTGCCTTTAATACAGCACTTGCTTTATGTATTGCAATCACCTTCTTGGCATCTGTCTCTCCCAGGAACTCATGAGTTGCCTAAGGTAGAGACTGTCTTATTTATCCGGTGCTAACATGGGAGTGGACCCATGGAGGAGGACTCATTAAAGGCCTGAGGATGAAGCCCAAATTTTGGCATCAGATTTAGATGAACTCTGCTAAAACATCTATAGGATTACTGATTGGGAGACAATGGATCTCCTGTCTTCTTTTGAAAAATGTCATCAGAGTATGGATATTAGAAACTATGCTCTATCCTAGAGATGGATAGGAAAACCATAATCTTTTACTATTTAACTTGGGAACAACCCTACTGTTGAATTATGTACCCCAGAAAAGCATGTTTTTCATCTTAATCCATTCCTGTGGCTGTGAACCCACTGTAAATAGCACCTTTTGATGAGGTTATTTTTAGTTAAGGTGTAGCCAACTGAATCAGGTGGGTCTTAATCCTATTACTGGAGGCCTGATAGAGAAGGCCACAGAGAGGATGCCACCCGGAGCAGCCAAAAGCTGGAAGTCAATGGAACCCAGAAGAGAAAGAAGATACTACCATGTAAATTACCATGTGACAGAAAAGACAAGGAACCCCAAGTATTGCCAGCCAGCCAGAATATATCAACCCTGGAAGGAAGGAAGCCCTCTAGTATCTGAAACCCTGAGCCAATAAATTCCTGTTGTTAAGCCAACCCATTGTATGGTATTTGTTTTAGCAGCCAGGAAACTAAAACACCTACCAATTACATTTTTTTTATGTTCTTATTTTGCTGTAATCTTTGACACAGTAGCAATCTGTGTTATTGCACTATTACCTTAAATGGAGCTTCTGAGAACCAGTTTTAGGTTAACGTTCATAAATATATTTAGGGGAAGGAAGGAGAGATGAAGAAAATTTAAGCCTCACTTTTCTAGTTCAGCAAAGTTCAAACTAGTCATTTTAAAAAGCCAATTCTGTGTGAAAATGAAGTCATTTTATAAGCTAAAGATACATACACTTGGCATATAGGGATGTTATTCCTTAAAGTGTTTCCTTGAACATATTCCAGAAACTTTTTTTTTATTATCCAAAAGTTAATTACACTTTTGGTGAACATAGGGTTTCTCTGTGTCTTTCCTCTTTCATGGATAGATAAGAGCAATTTCCAAGGGCAATTCATTTATTGAAAAGAAATATGGTACTCTTGTCCCTTGGCTGACCTGTTTGTCATCCTGGACTGAAATTCATTTTTAGTGCCAGCAAACCATTATTTCACTAGGAACAGAAATACACCCATTCCCTCTGGTTTTGAGTCAGTCCTAATACATCCAGTTCTTTCACTAAAACATTCTAGATTCACTGAAAATATGGGTCAATGCCATTTCCAAAATGACATTACATGCTATAAAGGGTAGCTATATACACTAGTCAATAAATGTTTTACTAATGATTGACAAACTGTGAAACTCAGATTTAGATCATTTTTGTTAAGCCAATTAATGAGTGGACTCAAATGACAACTCTCCTTAGGAGGAACCACGAAAGTATAAACAACCCACTCAGGAAAATACCTAATTTATTCTTTCACACTGAGGAAACGACTGATGGGGTTTGGGGTGTTAGCTCTCGGTGTTTTGGATAAGGCTTTGAGTCAAAAGGAAGTCTGATGGTGAAATACCAAACATCAACCTTGCAGGTGGTTGGTGTTCTGGGAGGCTGAGGAACCTTTCTTCCACTGTCAGAAGCAAACTTTTTTTGCCAGGCTGGGCTGAGGAAAGCATTGGCTGTTCCTCAGTACGCACATGAGGATTAGGGAGACAAGTATAACAGGAAATGACACTGGCTCCAGAGTCAGAGTGCTAGGATTTCCAGCCCAGACCAACCCCTTCCTAACCTTGGGCAAGGTATTCTCCACAAGCTTCATTTTCCTCATCTGTAAAACGGAGATAATAACAAGATCTACCTCATGGGTTGCTGTGAGGATCAATGAGACTGTAGGTAAATTACTTAGGCCAGAGCCCAGCACATAGTAAGCTCACAATTTGTTAGCTCCTCTTGCTATTCTTCCTTGCCTGTGTGTTTGTGAGATAAATTGAATGGAAAGTTGGCAAGCTAGTGGATAGGGCTTCAGCTTCTGACCACAACCTAAGTCATATTAAAAAGGAGTGGAGCTTTGCATAGAGAAGAGATAGGAGGGGCTCAGGATTCCAAACACTTCTCTCTTCCTTCCCTTCCTCTGCCCTCACCCACAACCTACAAGACTTTGGCCCAAACCCCTATGCAGACCATGGTGGGCTGGCCTGGCCAGTGTAAAAGATCCTTTCACTTGGCTAAAGACAAGCCTAGGGCTGAAAGGCAAATCAGCTTCCCAGCTACTTCTCCCCAAGACCACATGCAGATTTCTCTGGAAAAGGCAATTCAGGAAGAACTGACAAGACAGCAAAGAAGCAACAAGTTCAAAAGGCCATGTGCTCCTCTCCTAGAGCTCAGCTGGTCTAGGCTTTCTTAGGGCGGGAGTACAGGCCCCAGGTCTTCTGGCATGGATAAGTCTATCAAAGGGAGAGGAAAAGTCAGTTGGCAGAAGAGCCCAGAGAGGCCACACTACCTAGCCCAGAATTTTAAATCATTCAGTTCATCCAAAACATATTTTATTGAGTCCCTATCAATGTGCTAGGCTCTTGTCCTAGATGTTGAAACCGCACCTCATCCCAGGTTAGAAGTTAATTAGTTACAACACAAGGAGGATTCAAACTCTTGACCCCCTGCACCTCAAACCTGCCCTTTACTCTCTCTGAGTTTAACTCCTTCCCTCTTCAGGTTAAGGGCTTTGCCCTTTACCCTGACTCATCTTGAGGGCATGGTGAGAAAGCTGGGAGGAGAGAAAGCAAAAGGGAGGGTAAAGCTTCCAGAGCATCAAGAGGGGGTGTTCTCAGCTGACTTCCCTACTTTCACTTTTGCCCCAGCTGAGTCAGAAAGTAGTGGCCGTGCTGACCTCTGGTGGGAAACACTCTCAAAAGGCCCCTTTATATTTTGATTACAAGGCACAAAATCCTCAGCCCCTCTGCCTCAGTTCTGGGTCATTATGAACCCCACACTTCTGTCACTGGACTGCCATTTAGCCCCAAATGGAAAATTAGCAGATGATCTGGAATGGGGAAAATGTGGCTTCCACAAGGTAGACGAGATCTAGGTAGATAGCCAGGTAGACAGTCAGTATTTCTTTGCTCTGGGGAATGATTTGCCTGCATTACATCACAGGCAGGAAGGTTTTTGTATAATATTAGCAAAGAACAAGAGACTGGCAAAAAGATGACCCATCAGATGCTTCTTTTCCTGACTAATCAGCATAGGTGCCAAAATAGCACTCTTGGCACAGTGGAGAGCTCAGCACAAGGCTTTCTAATTCATAGAACTTGATTTTTTTAGCTGTTTCTTTAAATTCCCATTCACCTATCCTCAATAATTAGTTTATATTAACTGTTCACATTCATGTATATGTATTTCTTTAGATGGCTTATTTAGTAAGTAAAAAGCAACAGGTGTGCTTTTGCCAGGCCCTACTTCCTTGAGTATGTGGTGATCATATTGTTTTTATGATCCAAGAACCATCCCCCAATGGTCATCCCTCTTCCAGTTCTGCATCAAAAATGTTGCTTACACTAGCTTTTTTGTTTGTCTTTTTATTTATTTTTTTAGAAGGTACTGGGGATTGAACCTGGGACTTCGTACATTTAAAGCAGGCACTCAACCACTACACCTGCTCTGCTACACTGCTTTTTGTGCCCAGTTTTCTGAGATTATAATAATCATGCTAAAATGTTTGTTTTTCCGTTTCTCCCCTTTACTCTTTGTGTAAGGATCAACTTTGTGTCAAGTAGAGGGAATCAATGAGGAAGCTGATACCTAAGAATGGGGAAACCCTCAAGTCGCCCATAGGTGCTCCCTGAAAGTGCAGAGGGCCAACAGACCACAGCAGCTAAACTGCTTTTGTGCAAAAAGTCTACCTTAAGCTCTGAAGGCCCTATGAACTCTCAAAACTCACCAGCTGAAGCTCCCTTCCAGGACACTTTTATTCTCAGAAACTCCTGGGAATAAAAATTCATATTAAATAGGACAGGAACAATAAGGGTAAAGAAAAGAGAAGGTCCAGATGACAATGGAGGCAGGAACTGAATCAGGAGACTGCAGAAAGGACAAGGAACTGCCCTCCAGACCACCCCATTCCCAAGGTTCAGAAAAACGAGTGATTGTTATCAGTAGATAGATAGGAAAAGCCTATATATTAGAGCACAGGTCCCGGGGGATACCAGTGCAGCTGCTCTGCAGGCCACACTTCAAGTGGTGAAGGATTAAGTTATGGCTGGGTGATCAAATTTTATCTTCAGGTCTTCAATTCGGGAAATATTTTCTAGCAATCTCTGTAATAAGACTCTACTGGTGTAAAATTATAGTGTGATCATGTGCTGTTTGTTGTAACACACATTGCTGTTGCAATGAGGGTCAAAGTGGCATACTCAGTTTATATGATGGAATTTTCCAGTAGGGCAGGGATCACTGGTGTGGGGCAATATAAGAAACTGGCCTCTGGCACAGCTGGCAGCGCATTTTTGCCCTTTTCACTCCTCTTAAAATTCTGCATCATGGGCAGAGGTAAAGCATCTGCCAGCTGCCATTTCTGTGTGCTCAAAGGGCCTGGTTTTATGAACCCCACGGGTGAGTTTCAGGAAAAGAGGCTATGAGGGCTGGCATAAGTAGATGAAATATGAAAAGGATATGAAAGAGGGAGTTGTCCACAAGCATAGAATTTTAATTCAAAAGCAGAAATCATCATTTTGAGAATCCTCCTAAGAACAAGGACATCTTAATTAACATTATTTCGCTAAATAGCTAATTAATTCATACACAGTGAGTACATAAAATATCTGAAGGCACAAAATATTTTATCTCCAGTGCTTGACATTGTTATTGCTCAAGAGGATTCTGCTATGAAAGTAACAGAAGGGAAAATAAATACTCAATATCTATAGTTCCCACTATTCTGGAATTCAAATAGGTTAGAATTTCCAACAAAAAGGTCTGAATTGTGCTTTGCTTTGAAATACTACAAGTACAATTTAAAGGGATGGTTTACAAGAATCAACTTACCCACACCACCCTCCTGGTTAACTCAGAGAAGCTTCTAGACCAGATGCATCATTGCAAGTCACTTGAGCCTTGAGAGACGGAAAGAACTGATTTGTCTTGGAAAAGGTCACATATGCACTCTTACCACACTTGTGTCTCTTCCACTTCCTACTGAGTGTGCAGCTTCTAGGCCTCAGAAATTATAGCCAATAGCTAGAAGGAAGGACAGAGGATAGCAGATACTCCAAAAATTTTTTTACTGCAGTGGTGAGCAGAATCAAGAGATGTGGAGTTTACAATCAGTCTCCATTACTGAAATATTTGCACACCAAAACATCCCAAATAAACTAGGTCCAAATACAGCTATAAAAATTTGAATAGTGCTTAAAATGTGAGGGAAAAAAAAAAGCACTTACATTCTTAACCTCAATTTCCTTATCTGGAAAATGGGTTTTGTGCCACCAATTTCATAGTGCTACAAGGATTAAGTGGAATAACAGGTAAAGTACCCCCTATAGTGTCTGGCTGGTGCAAATATTTATCTTAGTTAATGGCAAGTATTATTTCATACATAGATCCATTTTATAGATAGCCTAATTAACATCAGCTACAATGATGGGTATTGAGAATTATAAAGAACTTTGTTCCATTATGGCCCTATAACATGAAATGCTTTTCTGCTAAGATGAGACTTTACACACCTGGCTTGGGCAATTACTAACAAGTACATGTACCCACAGCTATAATAATGCTTATATAATTCTTAGTGATGAGAGCTTCTAGACCTGTTAAAGAAAAAAACTGTTTTTTGAAGCACCAAGTAGACCAAAGTGTCGGAAAAGTCTTCCAGCTATGCTTTATCTATATTTCAAGAGCTAGGCTGATAGCAGCTAGACTTGAAAAGTAAGTATTATCACCTCTTCTACTTCTAACAAGTGACTGAGGCAAAAACTGGCATCTTCTGTTTGAAAAAGTGGCATACAGTTACCCACTCTACCTCATTTCCCTTACTAGAAAACCCTAAATCCTTGCTACCAGACAAAAGTGAATGTAGAATCCAGCTACTCATGGAATTTATATCCAAATCTGGGAGTTTCACGTATTGATCATCTCTCAGCAAGGAAAAGACAGAAGATTGTGGTTTCTATCTTGTTTATTCAATCCCCCTGCCACAGAGATCTAAATTTCTCTTCTCAGACTCTTTTCAGTCACCTTGCACTGAAGTAATAAGAAAAGCCATGAAATAAAATTGCATGAATAATTCCACAAGGGTGGATTAAGGAGATTGTAATAGTATGACTATCTAGAATACTCAAATTAGAAGAACAGGCTCTCATCCTAATCTTTATAATACAAGAATGGTGACAGAAAGCTTCAGGAAGCAATGCAGAAGAGAGAAGGAAAACAGGACTATTCTGTCTCAACAAGACTAGTCTTCTCACTTTCTCACAAAAGCAAGAGAAAGGAAAAAAAAATCTGTGAGGAAAAGAAACAAATGGTATCTCAAAGGAAGAGCAATTATGGCTAATCTAGAAGCAGTGTTCTTCCTATCTCCAATTAAGAAAGTTTCATATTAAATAGAACGTTCTTATCTGTAGGTATTAAAAGATATATTTCACCAGTATATATTAATTTACATAAAAATTGGACTCTTTCTCCCCGCCAATTAGAACATTTGTTGAAAGCATTTCCAAAAGCACCCAAATTAGTGTTATTAATGTTTTCAAAAGACAACCAGAGAAAAGAAACTTTTGGGGGGAGGGGTAAAATGGCAGCAGTGTAGGGAGCTCCAAGAGCCAGCTCATCCTACAGTGTAGTTAATCAGCCAGAGCTATCCAAATCACCTGTTTGGGGGCCCAGGACACCAGAAGAGCATCTGCCACATCCTTGGAAGAATGGAAGGAGAAGACTGCCTGTCAGCAGGCAAGATTTGAACTAGATTGTTGAACACACTTGGGCTACATCCCACCACTGATGGGTCAGGAGGAGGGATAGTGCTCTCTCAGCCTCTCCGGGCAACTGCAGTCACTTTCAGTCCACAGAGACTAGACTATTGGATACACCTGTGGCTCCATCCCTGCCCGACAGGGAAGGAAGAGGAATGTTGCTCCCTCAGCCTCCCAGGCAACTGCAGTCGCTTTTGGCCTGCATCTCCACACCTGACAGGGGAGGAAGGGGGCCAGTGCTTCACAGTCTATCTGGTCAACTGTGGTCAGTTTGCACTGCATAAGACTTAGTGTACTGCCCACACCTGCAGCACCATCCCCACCCCAGGCAGGAAAGGAAGGAGCATGGAGTGTCATCATTCTCTCTGGACATCTAAAGATGGTATTGGCATGCATGGCTTGGATTACTGCACACCACTGAGGCTCTGTCCCTACCCCTGGCAGGCGAGAAAGGTGGGAGAAGTTTCAATGGTTCCTGGGGCAACATGGGCAGCTCCAGCTTCCAAGGCTTATAGTACCAACAGCATACTCAGCTCCTATTCCACCTCCAGCCAGGCAGGAAGGGCAAGAAACAGATGAAAAAGGGCTGAAAAAACGCAGCCTGGTTAAACATGAGCCATTATAAAGTTCTGAAATAAGTCGAACCAAGTTTCAAAGAAGGGTTGTAACACAAAGCCAATAAAATATAAAACCCTAAACTAAAGAGAGAAACTGAGATCAGAATAAATACATCAAGGAAATCAGATGCAGAAACACCAACAAAAAATTACAAGCCACACCAAGAAACAAGATATGGCCCAGTCAAAGGAACAAACTAAATCTCCAGATTGACATAAAGGAGTTGAGACAACTAATCACAGATGTTCAAACAAAACTCTTAAATAAATCCAATGAGGTGGCTAAAGAGATTAAGAATATAAGGAAGACACCATCAGGAAGTGGATGTGGCTCAAGCAATTGAGCTTCCACCTACCACATGGGAGGTCTTGGGTTCGGTTCCCAGTGCCTCCTGGAGAAGATGAGCAAGACAGCGAGCTGACACAACAAGATGACACAACAGGAAGACACAAAGATGAAATACAATGAGAGAGACAACAAAGCAGGAGTGGAGGTGGCTCAAGTGATTGAGCACCACTCTCCCACATGGGAGGTCCCAGGTTCAGTTCCTGGTGCCTCCTAAAGAAAAGACAAGCAGACACAGAGAGCACACAGCAAATGGACACAGAGAGCAGAGAGTGAGCACAAACAATTGGTGGGGGGTAGGGGGTGGGGAATAAATCTTAAAAAAAAAAAAAAAAAGACTTCATGAGCAGAAAGAATTTGAAAGCATATATAGAAAAATAGCAGATCTTATGGGAATGAAAGCCACAATAAATGAAATAAAAAATACACTGGAGGCATATAACAGCAGATTTGAAGAGGCAGAAGAAAGGATCAGTGAGCTTGAAGACAGGACTCTGAAAACAAATACACAAAAGAGCTGATAAATAAAAGAAGGAAACAATCAAACAGGGTTTCAGGGAACTAAATGATGACAAGAGACATGCAAACATACAAGCCATGTGTATCCCAGAAGGAGAAGAGAAGGGAAAAGAGGAAGAAGGAATATTTGAAGAAATAATGGTAGAAAATCTCTCAACTTTATTGAAGGATATAGATATCTGTGTCCAAGAAGCACAACATACTCCAATCCAAATACATCCAAACAGACCTACTCCGAGACACATACAATCGAAATATCAAATGCCAAAGATAAAGAGAGAATTCTGAAAGCAGCAAGAGAAAAATGATTCATCTGATACAAGGGATGCCCAATAAGATTAAGTGCTGATTTCTCATCAGAAACCATTTAAAAAGCAGTAGTATGACATATTTAAGATGCTGGAAGAGAAAAAATGCCAGACAAGAATATTATATACTGCAAGACTGTCTTTCAAAAATGAGGGTAAGTTTAGAATATTCACAGAGAAGCAGAAACTGAGAGAGTTTGTAACCAAGTGACCAGCATTGCAGGAAATACTAAAAGGAGTACTACAGCATGAAAAGAAAAGACAGGAGAGAGAAGCTTGGAAGGGAAGCTAGGAATGAAGATTATATAAGTAAAAGTAACTAAAAGTATAAAAAGGTTGGTGAAAATAAGATAGGACAGAAAAAACCCAAAGGTCCAAATGGGTGAAGTAAGAACTACCTTTACAGAAATAACATAGAATGTTAATGGATTAAACTCCCCAATGAAAAGACTGGTGGAAGGGATAAGAAAATATGAGCCCTCTATATGCTATATATGAGAGACCCACCTTAGACCCAATGATACAAATATATTGAAAGTGAAAGCCTGGAAAAAGATTCCACACATGCAGTAACAACAACAAAAAATCTGGAATAGCTATACTTATATAAGATAAAACAGACTGTAAAAGCAAAGCTGTTATTAGAGACAAGGACATTGTATATTATTAAAAGGGGCAATCCACCAGGATTATACGAGGCAAACACTAGCAAAAATGAAGGATGAAATAGATGTCACTACAATAAGAGTTAGGGACTTAAAAACACCACTATCATCATTGGATAGAACACCCAGGCAGAGGATTAATAAAGAAACAGAGAGTTTGAAAAATATGATAAACTAACTAAATGCAATAGACATATACAACACATTGCACCCCAAAACAGTATAATATACTTTCTTCTCAACTGCTCATGGATCTTTCTCTAGGATAGATCATATCTAGGGTCATGAAATTGAACTCACTAAATTTTAAAAGATTGAAATTATGCAACGTACTTTCTCTGGAAATGAAGCTGGAAATCAACAATAGGCAGAAAATTCACAAGTATACAGAGATTAAACAATACACCTTTTTTTTTTTTTTTTGACCACTCAACCTCTGTTTCCCTGCTGTACACAGCTGCTATTTTTATTTCTGGCTATTCTTGCACAATTACTTATTAAGCAGTTTTATTGATATATATTCACATTCCATATGATTTATATAAAGTGCATAATCAGGAAAGCAGATGTGGCTCAAGCAGTTGGGCGCCTGCCTACCACATGGGAGGTCCCGGGTTTGGTTTCCGGTGCCTCCTAAAGAAGATAAGCAAGAGAGTGAGCTGACACGATGGGCAGGCACAGCGAGCTGATGCAACAAAATGATACAATGAGATGATGCAATGAGGAGACACAATGAAATACACAACAAGCATGGAGCAGAGGTGGCTCAAGTGATTGGGTGCCTCCCTCCAACATGAGAAGTCCCAGGTTCAGTTCCCAGTGCCTCCTAAAAAGATGAGCAGACACAGAAAGCAAACAACGAACAGACACAGAGAGTAGACAGTGAGCACAAACAATGGGGGTGGGGTGAGGAGAAATACAATAAATCTTAAGAAAAGCCAAAGTGTATAATCAATGGCTTTTACCATAAACATAAAGTTGTACATTTATAATCTCAAAAATTTTAGAACAATTTCATTACTCCGAAAAGACTCCACACCCCTTAGAATTCCTTCCTCCGCCCTACATAACCACTAATCTAATTTCATCTTTATAAATTGATTTATATTTACATTTTATATAAATGGAATCATACAATATGTAGTATTCTGTGTCTGGTCTCCTTCACTTATAAACACCACACTCTTAAATAATGAGTGGGTCAAAAAAGAAATCGCAAGAGAAATCAGTAAATATCTCGAGACAAGTGAAAATGAACACAACATATCAAAACCCGATGTGATGCAGCTAAGACAGTGCTGAAACGGAAATTTATAGCCCTTAATGCTTACATTAAAAAAGAAGAAAGTGTTCAAATCAATGACTAAAATATACAGCCAGAGGAACTAGAAAGTGAACAGTAAACTATTCCCAAAGCAAGCAGAAGGAATGAAATAACAAAGATCAGAGCAGAAATAAATGAGAATTTAAAAAGAGAGAGGGGGGGGGGGAGAGAGAGAGAGAGAGAGAGAGAGAGAGAGAGAGAGAGAGAGAGAGAGAATTAACAAAACCAAAAGTTGGTTCTTCGAGAAGATCAACAATATTGACAAATCTTTAGCTAGAATGACAAAGGAAAAAAGAGAGAAGATGCAAATAAATAAAATCAGAAATGAAAGCAGGGGCATTACTACTGACTCCACAGAAATAAGAGCTCATAAGACAACACTATGAACAACTGTACACCAATAAATTAGACAACATAGATGAAATGGTCAAATTTCTAGGAACATATGAACAACCTACACTGACCCTAGAAGAAATAGAAGACCTTAATAAACCAACCACAAGAGACTGAAACAGTCATAGAAACCTCCCCAAAATGAAAAGCCCAGGACCAGATGGTTTCACAAGTGAATTCTACTAAGCAGTCAAAGAAGATTGAATTCCAATCTTACTCAACCTCTTCTGAAAAACTGAATAGGAGGGAACACTACCAAACTCATTGTATGAAGCTAACATCACCCTAATACCAAAGCCAGATAAAGATATAATGAAAAAAGAAAATTACATACCCATTTCCCTAATGAATATAGATGCAAAAATCCTCAACAAAATACTCGCTAATTGAATCCAACAACACATTAAAAGAATTATTCGTCATGATCAAGTGGATTTTACCCCAGGCATGCAAGGGTGGTTCAACAGAAGAAAATCAATCAGTGTAATACATCACATTAATAAACTGAAGAAGAAAAATCACATGTTCATTTTGATTGATGCAGAAAAGGCATTTGACAAAATACAGCATTCTTTCTTGATAAAAAGATTCCAAAAGATAGGAATTGAAGGAAAATTTCTCAACATGATAAAGGGCATATATGAAAAACCCACATGTAACATTGTACTCAATGGTGAAAGACTGAAAGCTGTCCCTCTAAGATTAGGAAAAAGACAAGGATGTCCTGTTGAGATCAGGAAAAAGACAAGTGCCTACTGTCACCACTGTTGTTCAAAACAGTGCTAGACGTTCAAGCTAGAGCAATAAAACAAGAAAAAGAAATAAAAGGCTTCTTCCAAATTGGAAAGGAAATACTAAAAGGAATACTACGCTATTTGTAGACAATATGATCCTATACCTAGAAAGTCCTGCAAAATCTACAACAAAGCTACTAGAGCTAATAAACAAGTTCAGTAGAGTGGCAGGATACAAGATTAATATGTAAAAATCAGTAGTGTTTCTATACACTATTGATGAGCAATCTGAGAAGGAAGTCAGGAAAAAATTACATTTACAATAGCAACTAAAATAATCAAATATTTAGGAATAAACTTAACCAAGGATGTAAATCACTATTTTTCAGAAAACTACAATGCATTGCTAAAAGAAATCAAGGTAAACCTAAAAATTGAAGGACGTTCTGTGTTCATGGTTTGGAAGACTAAATATCACTAAGCTGTCAATTCTAAACAAATTGATTTACAGATTCAATGCAATCCCAATAAAAATTCCAACAGCCTTTTTTTTTAAGATATGGAAAAGCCAATTATCAAATTTATTTGAAAGGGTACAGGGCCCTGAATAGCTAGAAATTTCTTAAAAGGAGAATGTAGTTGGAGGACTCTCACTTCTGGACTTAAAATCATATTACCTAGCTACAGTGGTAAAAACAGCACGGTACTAGCATAAAGATAGACATATAGACCAATGGAACCAAATTGGTTGCTTAGAAACAGATCCTCACATCTATGATCATGTGATTTTTTATTTTTTTATTTTTAGTAGGTACCAGGGATGGAACTCGGGACCTTGTACATAGGAAGCAGGCACCATACCACTGAGCTACACCTGCTCCCCTTGTCATGGGATTTTTGACAAGGCAATCAAACCCACCCAGCTGAGGAAGACAGTCTATTTAATAAATGGTGCAGGTAGAACTGGATATTCATATCCGAAAGAAAGAAAAAGGACCCCTATCTCACACTTTATACAAAAATTAACTCAAAATGGATCAAAGACCTAAATATGAAAGTGAGAACCATAAAACTTCTAGAAGAATATGTAGGGATACATCTTCAAGACCTAGTGTTAGGTGGTGGTTTTTTAAACCTTACACCCAAAGCACAAGCAATGAAAGAAATAATGGACAAATGGGACCTCCTCAAACTTAAATGCTTTTGTGCTTCAAAGGACTTTGTTAAGAAGGTTAAAAGGCAGCTGAGTCCATGGGAAAAAATATTTGGAAACCACATATCCAATAAGGGTTTGATTTCCATGCAATATAAAGAGATCATACAACTCAACAATAAAAGGGCAAGCAATCAATTAAAAAATGGGCAGACAGACATTTTTCCAAAGAGGAAATACAAATGGCAAAAAAGCACATGAAAAAATGTTCAATATAACTAGCTCTTAGGGGAAAACAAATCAAAACTACAATGAGATGTCATCTCACACCTCATAGAATGGCCATTATTAAGAAAACTACAAGTGCTGGAGAGGATGTGGAGAAATAGGAACACTCCTTCACTGTTGGTGGGAATATAGAATGATGAAGCCTCTGTGGAAGAGAGTTTGCTGGTTCCTCAGTAAGTTATATATAGAACTGTTGTATGATCCAGCAATCCCTCTACTAGGTATATATCCAGAAGAAATGAAAACAGGGACGCGAACCGACATTTGCATACTAATGTTCATAGCGGCATTATTCACAATTGCCAAAAGATGGAAGCAACCCAAGTGTCCAACAACTGATAAATAAAGAAAATGTATATTTACATATACATACAATGGAATACTATGCTACTTTAAGAAGAAATGAAGTTGAGGCACATATGACAACATGGCTGAACCTTGTGACATTATCCTGAGTGAAATAAGTCAGACACAAAAGGACAAATATTGTATGGTCTCACTAATATGAACTAAATACAAAGAATAAACATATGGAGTTAAAATCTCGAGTACAAGTTACTATGAGATAGGATGAGGGCTGAGAAGGGGTACTGATGCTTAATATATGTAGAATTTTTAATTAGCTTGACTGTAAAAGTATGGAAATTGGTAGAGTTGAGGGTAACACATTATAGTGAGTATAACTAATGTGGCTGGTTATAAATGTGTTTGTGGCTGAAAGGGGTAGTCTAGGGACATAAATGTCACTTGAAAGAAAGCTAGAGAATAATCTAGGGACTGAATAACACAATGAATCTAGTGGTGGATAGAGTATGGTTAACAGTATAATACAAGAATGTTCTGGGGGGACGGATGTGGCTCAAATGGTTGGGTGTCTGTCTCCCATATGGAGGGACCCGGGTTCGATCCCCGGGTCCTCCCGGTAAAAAAAAAAAAAAAAAAAGATTGTTCTTCTATGAACTATCACAAGATAGTAAAAATATGGTGATGCAAGGGGATAATACAACCAATTTAACTTATGGACTATTTTTGACAGCAATATTGTAATATTCATGCATCAATGCCAAATAAGGTACTATATCAACACTAATAATAATAGGCAGTATTATTTTTTTGGACTAAGAAAAAAATTTTTAAATTTACTGAGGTGATGATTGCACAACTCTGATGAAAGTGAGAATCACTGAGTGTACACTTTGGATGGATGGTACAAAGCATGGGTCTGTACTGTATCTGGTGGTGGGGTCTGATGTATGAGAATTCTGTGTCTGATGTATGAGAATTCTGCATGTTATGCACGATTTCTGTACGCTCACAACTTTCAACTTCTCTACAAAAAAAAAAAAAAAAAAAAAAAGATAACCAGAACCAAACATAGTAGGATGAACTCGAGTTAAAAAAGCAGAGAATCTACAGATTTTCATATAATTTAATTTGCATATTAACTATTTAAAATAATGTAAAATAAATATTCTAATGAAATGTTCTCATGAAACCACGAGTATTTTCCAATTCTGAAAGCTATTACTTTAACAAATAAACATTTGTTCTCCCAGTACAAAAAACAAGTGTGAACATGAACTACTTGAGTCTAAAGCAAGGGTTCTTAAAATTTTTTTGTTCCATGGACCCCTTTGCCAGTCAGGTAAAAACCACAGACCCCTTACTAAGTCCACACTATACTATGTATTATTTAATAAATATATCACACCCGCACCCACACATTCCCACAAGTCCATAAACTATTAACTGATCAAAGTGTCCACATTAATAGTGATTAAATTTTGGCTTAAAAAGATGATTTTTTGATGTTCAACTTTTCATATATCCTATCCTAGACAAGATCTTTAGTTTTCATCATGAAAATTCTTCAGTTTTAGGCATTTCTTGAAAGAGAAGAATAGCACCAGAATATCATTAACTTCCTTAACACTAGCAAAAATGGACCGCAATTATCTTCCATCCTCAAATATTTTATATAACAATGACTACAAGGATGACTAAATGATCCTATTTAACATTAAAGAATTCCTATAAAACTTTCAGTCTTTTTTATTTTATGGTGTTCAAAGAATCCAAAATTATTCAGTCAATGTGACAGACAAGTTTAATTACTATGACCATAAGTAAGTTACTTATGATCAAAGTTTTGTCTTTTAAGATAATCTTGAAAAAAAGAACTACGGTCAGTTCATTCAACTTTAAAAGTCCATAGACTGGGAAGTGGATGTGGCTTAAGCAATTGGGCACTCACCTACCACAGGAGAGGTCCCAGGTTCAGTTCCTGATGCCTCTTAAGGATGATGAGCAAGACGACAAGTTGATGCAATGAGATGACACAATGAGGAGACACAACAAGGAAATACAATGTGAGACAGAATAAGCAGGGAGCAGAGGTGGTTCAAGCGATTGGGTGTCTCCTTCCCAAATGGGTGGTCCCGGGTTCAGTTCCCGGTACCTCCTAAAAAGAAGATGAGCAGACACAGAGAGCACACAACGAGCAGACACAGAGAGCAGGCAGGGGAGAAATAAATAAATAAATAAATAAAATCTTAAAAAAAAAAAAAGTCCATAGACTAAGTCTTGTGTTTGGAAATAAAAAAAAAAAATCAACAGGTATTGATGAACTAAAGATATCAATTTACAAAAATTTATAATTTACAAAAAATGATCAAGAAAATTCTTGAAAAGCAATTACAGTAGTTAAAATGGACCACCCATTCAAGAATGGCATGCATGGTATAAGTTATTTTATAGAAAAATATAAAAACTCAAACAATACTACAAGTTTCCAAATTCAAGCATGAATTAGAATAGTGAATACTGAATTTTATGTTGGCATTTACCTCTGGGCAGGGATATACAAAAGTCCTCAACTGTTCTTATTTAGATCTAAAATAACCATACAATATTAACTTTGATAAAACAGGATGATGGTTATGTATGTTCATTATATTCTTCTCTTGTCTGTATATTCACAAATTTAAAGAAAGAAATGGCATGCCTTTTTTGAGAACACCAAAATGTTGCAGGAACAACAAGCTGTGTCTTGAAGGATTGGCAGCATTTACCAGCTAATCATCTATTTTAAGTAGGTCATTCATTTGAAGGTCAAAGATCTTTGCTATGCATCTTTTATAATTTCAATATATAGTTGCAATACTTAGATTCTAAAAAGAAAACTAAATTATGACAGTATTTTAAAACTGTAATGATTTCATCTACTTGATTTAATTTAAACAGAGTACACTTTTTTCATAACTTGCATTTAATTTCATGAAGCACAATCCTCTTATCTTAAAGGAAACCACAAATGGCATGTGTTGGTTTAAGTCAACATTTTCCAAAGTACATTCTGGTTTATAATACTCTTCGTGAAAAAGAATTCCCAGTTCCAACAAGATAGGAAAAATGCGGCATAGTGTAAAACCTCCTTGCAGAGTCACAATGCATGTCAGCATGTTAAAGGCCTGAGACATTCAGCAATGATAACCTCAAGTTTTCCAATGTCATTTGAACACAGGACTCTTTCTATGTAATATCTACAATATCTTCTAGCTAGAATTTATGTTCTGAGAATAATGTGAATTAATCTCTATTTTGTACAGTTCTGAATATCACTATTCTGGAACATTTCAGTTTCTGAAAATATCACACTGAAATATACTTGATCCTCATTATTTGCAGATTCTGAATTTGCGAATTTGCCTCCTTGCTAAAATTTATTTGTAATCCAAAATCTATACTCCATGTTTTTGTGTTTATTTGTGGATATGCACAAAGTGGCAGAAATTTTGATTCACCCCGATGCACAGAATCCCAGCTGAGGGTGAACATGGTGACACTCTGCTTTCTTTTTCAGTCTTATACTGTAAACAAATGTCCTTTACATGGAATATTTAGTGCTACATTTGTCATCTTGTTTGTGCTTTTTGTTGATGATTTCACTGCTTAAAATGGCTCCAAATGTACTGCTGACGTGCTGTCTAGTGTTCCAAAGCAAAAGTTTGTGATGTGCATTATGGAGAAAATATATGTTAGGTAAGCTTCATTCAGGTATGAGTTGTGGAGTTGTTTACCCTGAGTTCAATGTTAATCAATCAACACCTTATTTAATGAGCTCCAACTGCCACCCCCTAATTTGGATTATGATTAAACTTACTTAAATTTATGTTCAGGGGCTTTAACTGTTGCTCTAAAATGTTCTTTAGGGAATTATATTGTTACTAGATGGGGTAAAATAGGGACTGTTTCTGAAAGGCTACCAAAATAAAGAAGGTTCTTTGCATGTAATTTTGAGGGAGCAAAAAAATATAAGGTGCCTTTAAACAAAAACACACATAAAACAAGGTTATGTATTGACTGAAGAAATGTTGTGACCAGAGAATTGTAGGAATATAACTCTGTATTTCCCCTATAGGCAATGGTTCAGTGTTTGGTAATTCAATGTTCTCAGGGACTTTATAGAACTATGAATACCCAGAATCAACTATAGTTCATCTTTCTCTTTTCATAGCACATATATTTATAGACCCTAAATGCTGGCTTGTCTCTTTTACATACCGATCAGTGCTATTTTTTTTAAACCTTAAAAATATAAAATCTATTCCAGAGGTAGCGGCAAGTTCACATAACCCAAAAGTTAGCTGACATAATTTTAAAGGTACCCCTTGTCATATTTTGCAAAAGTGAAAGCAGTAAGAGGTCTTCCTGAGAAGTTATTTAAACATTTTAATCTTTTCTCCTAAATTAGTTTATAACTTCCTTTGACTAAAAATTCAATAAATTTAGTATTACCTCGAAAATGTTTTGACTCTTAGTGCTGAAAAGATGCTGTTTTAGTTTTTATTTTTTTAAAGCCTAAAACTGATATTTTTTTCCTATTTTTAAAACTGAAACTGGGCTGAAAGTATCCTAATTAAAGTCATTATGAAAAGTTTTTCAAAGACACATACATATCCTTAATATGTGCTTGTTTTCCTATGGTCTGTCCCCTCAACAGTAAGCTACTGAAGAAATTAACACAGTAGATTCCAGTTACTTGAGATTTTACTGCATATTGTTTGATAAGAATAACCACAAAATTTCAACAAAAATCCTCAATTTTCCTTTGAAATTGTTCATCTTTAAAGTGAACACCAATTAAAATAAAATGCATCAACAACATTCCATTTATTTGAAGAAATTTCTATTAGAGAAAATTGCTTTATATTGATTGATTCAAAACTCCACGAAATTCCAACTTTTTAAAATGAACTATTAATTGTATAAAGACATAGAGAGCAGAAAACACTTGATAGTAAAGTCACAATTTTTTTATTATTATTATAGCAAATACTTTTCATAGCATTTGACATAACTCAGAACTATTTCTATGAAAAGGGTCAAATCTGTGACGCTAAGCTAGTTAGGATGAAGTCTTTATTAAAAAACAAAACAAAAATAACAACAACCCACTCCCACACACAACACAAAAGCAAACAAATGAAAATAAAACCAAAAGAAATGTTTTATATAATAGCAAAATATAAAAATAAAAGTGCCAGAATGAAAAAGACAGCTAAATAATGGATTTAATAAACTTTGATTCCATCCATCTGACTTGTTGCTAATAGTCTCTTTGTCCTTCCATTGTTATATATGTAAAACCAGTATGATAAATAATTTAACAGCAGCCTTGTAATACTTACTTGGAGGTTAAAAGGAATTACTGAAAAGTGTTCAAATACTTTATAAATACTATTAATAAAAACGTTTACTTATAGTTTTTGTCTTGCTTCAGTGAATTGAAATAAGACTCTAAATGTCTCTTAATATTGTTTCAACAACTCTCAACTAGAGAGATGTGAGCTTTCTTTCAAAGTGATAATCCCAGTTTATCAACTGTTTCTGATTAAGACAATAAATTCCCAAACTGTCCAATCTGAGGCAAAAAGAGAAAACTGCAATGTAACTGGTAAAATTCCTTGACTTAGTTCAATGAATCTACAGGTAGTCCAGCTAGTATATTTTGTTGCTCCAACACTTTTCAAGTATCATTTAGAAATCATATTTTATCTCATAGAAATAGAGGAATAGAAATAGGAACTTCATTTCTGTAAACATTTGCAGTGCCAGCTGTTGCTGAGATTTTTCTTCTGTACTACTCCCCTTAGAGAGCTGCTCCAGTGAATAATCATTTCTTACATATCCATGTCCATACCACCCCCTCCACAAAATCAACGTTTTTCTGTGAAAAGACAGAAACGCCTAAGTAATGTGACTGTTTCTGTAATCAAGGGACTGCCCACCTATTCCAAGCACATAATTACTCTCTCTATATGTCCTGATGAATTATAAAAATGTTTTCTAGTTATTCACAGCTCATCAGATGTGCTATTCACCTTTGGTAATTCACATTCTTTACTGGTATGACAACTCTGAAGGATGTCCTTGTAATGGTCCTTCAGATCCTCATACAAAGAAACAGTTTCTTGGGAGTGAGCAAAGGGTAACACCTTTTCATTCAATAACATCTGCAGTTGGAATTCTTCTTTAGGAGTCTTAGCATTTTCACAATGGTAAAGCACAAATATCAAGTTTGAGGCATAGGGTACAATGTGACCACTACGGAACATCCGATCCATTTGTTCCTTGTAATTGTAAGCTGTTAGGGGCTCCTTGTCTTTGAAGTAGCCCATGAGAGAAAGCAGTGGAAGAAGGGTTTCTGCATGACCAAACTGGAGGATGACTGGAGAAGAAATTGGCTGAGACCTTAAAAGAGAAATTGAGAGAAAGGAAAAAAAAAGTATATATATATATATATATATTTATACCATAAAACATAATATCTACACTTAAAAGTAGTATACAACTTTCCCATCTTTATCTTTCTATACAACTCAGCCATATAGCTGAAATTCTATGTGGCACAGAGCTGAACTTTTTATACTGAAAGTTAAGTTCCAAAATTCAGGATCATTGTAGTATTGCAAATTCATCTAAAATAGCATGCATACATATTATTCTTTAAGTTTAAAGGGGTAGTCTTTAATTGTAGATTAAGGAACTTGGAACATGTGTACTGCAATACTGTGCTGGCTTTTTACGAATGACACTAAGCAAACAAGCCCTTAGTAAATACTGGTTATTCTATGGAGTACTTCTGAGCAAACAAAGTATTATTTTATATCTATGTCTAGGGAATAAGGACAAGCAGTATTCAGAAAATTTCTTAGTTGAGGCCAAGTCTGAACAGAGAGAGTGGCAATTCATGTAATCCTTCAATGGTTTACCAGACCTGACTTGAGCACCAAATTTGGAATAGGAGCACAAAAGGGTAGAGAAGCAATCTTTTCTAAATGTGTTGTTGGGAGTAGGAATTTATATACTGCCGGGAAAACAACTGCTTTCAACACTGTGGGCTAAGTAGTCTTTTCTTTTCTTTTTTAACCTTATTATTTTGTTCTGGTAAAGGTGGGTTTTTTGTTATTTTTAATAACTAGCAGTGAATAACTTGAACCTTTCTCCAATTCTTATTGAAAGTAATATGATTATGGCTCTTAAATATAATGTGTAAATCCATTCAAACATGACTACCATCTGATTCTTGCTACCACCCTACATACCAGCTAATAAATTTAGTCAATCTGGATTCTGGGAGCACAGCAGCAGCATTTGCAGCAGAGTTTTTGGACCTTCCTGATTCCCCACATAAAATCAGATGGAGCAACTAAATAGCAAATCCAAAAACCCAAAGGAAACATTGACAACATAATTATGTGACAAAGTATTCCGCAAGAATCACCAATAAGTCTCAAGACTAGCATATTATCAGTATCAGTGTAAAAGAAAGCAGAGGGAAGCCACACAGCATCTGAGAGATCTGAGAAGAGGAAAATTTCAAACAGCCAAAAGGTATTCACTGGAAAGTGCGATGGACCAATTTCAGACAGGAGCTGAAACTGGGAAGAATTCAGCCCACTCCAGAATTTGGTGATCTGTGGTTAGGCCTGGGGCTGGAGAAGTCTAGCCCCTGTCAACTCTCCAGATGCTCCAAGGCTGTATTCCAGGACAGGGCCCATACTGAGGAGAAACTGCTAGGAGTGGAATCAAGAGCAGGAGAGGGAGGAGAGACAAAGGAAAGAACAGGTCCCGATAAAAATGGGGGAGGGGAACAGAGCTAGAAAATCTCAGGAAGCAACCCAGCATATTTCTGAACAGTACACACACACAAACACAAAACAGAAAAGGGAGCTCTGTGAGGTCAGTAAAGCTACCTGACACAAGCCTTCTTCTAATAGGTCAGGAAAACTAAATTCACATCAAAATGATCAATAAGAAAAGAGAATAATATCCTGACAAAAATATGCTAAAAATACAACGAAACATACAATTTCAAAAAACTAAAAGGCTACTATTTTGAGGTTAACATCTTTTATACTTTAGGAGCCATCTACAGACTATTCCATCCTGGCTCTCCGAGGGTGGACCCTACTCTACCCCAATACCCAGCAGGATGCAACTCCACTGTCAAGTGTGGGAAGGAGCCTGACAGGCTACCTGGAACCCAGTAGATGCTCAACAGACCATAACTGCTGTCCTACTAAGGCAGGCAGAGGGGAGGGATACCTGGGAGAGAACACAGGGGGAGACAAGAGTGCCTTGTTAACTCCACGGGTCTTTGGGAGCCCCGACAGATACATGACATTATACATTTGTTAAAGCCTATAAAATTGCACAGCACAAAGTGTAATCCATAAATTATAAACCTTGATTAGTAGCAGTGTTTCAACTGGTTCATCAATTGTAGCAGAAGTACCTCACTGATGTAAGATGTGAATAATAGGGAAAATGTTTATGTGTGTGTGTGGGGTAATATGGGAATCCCCTATACTCTTTTTTTCTTAAGGAGGCACCGGAGATTGAACTTGGGACCTGGTACATGGGAAGCAGGCACTTAACCACTGAGCTACATCTGCTCCCCTACCCTATACTTTTTTGGGGGGAGCGGGGGGCTAAGGGAATTTTTAATATACAAGAAATTTCTTCTGGTGATTACAAACAGTTTTAAGAACATATGAATAAATAAAGCTTAGTAATTTAGGACTTACTTTTGTAAAAGCATATTGGCAAATATTAAAATGTTATACACGCACTTCAAACTTTATAATATAAATCTAAAACACAAAACATCCAATGCGAAACACTGATCTCCCATAACTGACTTGGATTCAAATGTTATATTCTATTGAAATGAACTTCCAAAATTTTGTCGATGCTGATGTATGTATTATTATTTCTCACTAAAATCTTTGGGAAATCCAAAAGGCTGGTACTAAAAGTAGTTACTTTTTTCTTCTTGAATCTTCTAAAACATGCCAGTTTGAATTAGCCTTCAGATTTTCAGGCCAAAAAAGATATGCAAATAAGACTACACAGAATATGTTTTGACATGTTTATGATAAGTTTGTTTACTACTATGACAGAAAAACTTCAACTTTCAGGTACTGAAAAATAAATACCCTAAGTAAATAAAAGTCATGATGGGCTAAGTTACTTCTTAGTAAAAGATACATCATGTCAATCAATTTTTACACCAAATTCTTAAAAGCATTAAAAAACATCTGTGTCTTCTAATTGCCGAACAGTGTAAGAAGATACAGACAACTAATAGAAATTTTAAAATCTCAAATATTCCATTTCCTAAATTGCTGTTACTTGGAAAATATGCTTCACTTTTCATTGCAAATTTACTTTAAATGCTCACATATAATTCTGTTACTTCTCTAATAGACATGCTTCACACAATAGTTTTCAATTAATGTTGAAAAAATTACTTGATAATTTTAATCACAATTAATGACTGATTAGCAGATCAACAATTTATTCAATTTAAATATTTATTCAACAAAAAATATTAATACAATGTCAAGCATTTTTCCTTTTTCTTTCTTCGTTTCTTTAAGAGCAGTTCAATGATTTGGGGATTGGTTAGTATTATACAGAGAGCCTAAGGGGGAAAGTATAAAATGACACTTAACACTAATGCCAGTACTCATATGTTTACAAGAATATCACTAATTTTTGTTTTACTCATCACTTTTCTTTAAAACATAAATCAAACCTATTAACTTGAACTTGATGTGTATATACACGATACATATACAACCTTACGCAAAATACTTTTCATAAGTAACATTACATTTAAAATATTGGAAACTGAGTATTTTTTTTTCTTTTTTCAACTTTATTTTGTACATTTAATAATTGAAAATATAAAAAATTAAAAACTAAAAAGTAAACACAGATGACTAAATATATAAATTTCTCAATTAAATGTAATGGATACATATAAATTTTTTTTTTTTTTGAATCAAACAATATGTTACACATTATATTTGGTTCATAGTAACACATTCATACAGTATTTGTCCTTTCGTGTCTGGCTTGCTTCACTCAACATAATGTCCTCCAGGTTCATCCATGTTGCCATATGCTTTCCGACTTCATTTCTTCTTACAGCTGCATAATATTCCATCGTGTGAATAGACCACAGTTTGTTTATCCATTCATCTGTTGATTGACACCTGGGTTGTTTCCAACTTTTGGCAATGGTGAATAATGTTGCTATGAACATCGGTATGCAGATGTCTGTTCGTGTCACTGCTCTCAGTTCTTTTGGGTATATACCCAGGATTGTATTTCAGGGTGACGTGGCAAGTCTATTTTCAACTTCTTTAGGAACTGCCAAACAGTTCTCCATAGTGGTTGTACCATTCTGCATTCCTACCAACACTGAAGAAGTGTTCCTATCTCTCCACATCCTCACCAACACTTGTAGGAAACTGAATATTCGTGCTAATTTGTATTTTGATTTAGAACAAGAAGAGAACATTCAACTAGAGGGGTTTATACTGATAGTAAAGTTCCTCAAGTTAACAATGTTTACCTCTCCTTTTATACTTACCACAGGCTACACAACGTCCTGTGATGGTTCATTATGAGAAAAAAATATCAGTTACAGCTTTAAGACCTTGCTTTGAAAGTAACTAATGAGAAAGCAAATTGGAAGGTAAGACTCCATCTTTGTTTTCAAATAAGTGGTCTTAATTATTCTTCTTATAGAAAAAATTTAAATCGGTTTATTATAAATATATCTAAACCATTACTTTTCGCAGCTTTCAGGTAAAGTCCAGCACTTCATTTATACAAAGTCTATGAGAAAAGGTCAGCAGAGATCATCTAATCTTAAGTCATGACATCATCCATTCAAGTCCTTGGCATAATCCTTCGCTGGTAAGAGTACAGCATGCCTGGATATGCCATTGGTGATCTTTAATAGAAGTTAGTCTCAAAAACTGGGAGATTTCAGCTACAGTCATACATTCTTTTTTTTTTTTTAATTTATTTATTTTTTATTGTGGGTAAAAATCAAAATTTTCACAATACATATCACTATTTGTAAAATGATATATAAATATATATGCATATATGTGCATTTGCTTACAAAAATGTTATTTATATATATATAAATATATTTTAAGAGGTGCTTAGATTAGCGAAAATATTACATTCTTTAACATCTTATTTATTAGCAAAAATCAGCAAACCAGCTTTTCTTAGGTCCTCATGTACTAACATTTTATACAGTTCTTCTCTAGTTACAGAAATCCTTTCTCTGTCTGTACTGCCCACAACAACCATTACAAACTCAAGTGTTGGTATAGTGTGTGTTCCAGGAAGAATGAAGATTCTTGGCCACCAATATCCCACATTAGGAAACATGTATTATTAATCACTATCTCTTCTACATTACTTCCTATTGTAGGGGATGTATTTACAACTTCATTCATAGAAAATTGGTAAAGAATGGTAGTTTTCCCTGCATTATCCATCTCAATGATGACTTTGTGCTCCTGGTGATCGAACAGTCTCCATATCCTGGTGAAGAGAATTCCCATTCTTGGGCAGCAGATCCCCCTCTAGCCACCTGGGTTTAGGTTAAGGGACAGAAGAGTGAAGCGCCAGGGCCTCCACCTCTGCTGCTCCTGCTTCCGTGCTTGCTGCCTGCCTGGTTCGCGGAACCAGAGGGGAGGCCAGGCCGAAGCCATCAGGTGCATAAAGCAACTATCACCTAAACAGGAATAAGTTACTCCCTAGACAGAACATGGACCTGTTGCATGGCATATATACCACTCCACATCATCTAACAGGATTGATGCATTCGTTACTTGCCTGGCTCCATTATGCATTTTACAATATAACCCCAGAAGCAAGTCGAAGCTAATGCCACTGCCATAATTTAAATATAATGGAATTTAATAGTGATACAAGTTAAAGAAAAACAAGTAACCTAAAAACATACTGTTTTACATTTTAAGTCCTCTAGCCATTAGGCAGTAACCTCAAAACAAGGCAAAACCCTAAGCTCAATTGCTCTCTATTCTTGAGATCTATTAGGACACACAAGTCGGGGGTAGCTGTCACAATGAAAGAGTGTACTCTCAGTATCTCTCACCTCTTTCCCCCATTCAGAAACTCCAATATATATGATAATATATCCTCAGGAAGTGGCTGTGGCTCAAGCAATTGAGTTCCCGTTTACCATATGGGGGACCCGGTTCAATGCCCAGGACCTCTTGGTAAAAAAAGAAAAAAGGCATCTCAGGCCTGTGCTACCAAGCCGCCCCCCCTCCCCAAAAGACGATGACGCAACCAGATAGAGAAAAAAAAGAAAAAGAAAAAAAAGACAATATATCCAAACATGCAATTTATATACAAATTATTCATGAACTACTTTACGTTCTTTTTTCTACTAAGTCTTTAAAATTGTGTGTAATTGACACAGGACATCTCAGTTCAGACCAGCTACATTTCAAGTGCTGAATAAACATACACGGCTGGCTACTGTGTTGGACAGCATGGGACAGACAGTGGTGTGGACAGTCTTAAAAACTTGGATCCAAATAGCAATCAAATAAAGAGAAAATGGGGGAAAAGATTTAAGACAACAAAGATAAATAAAATATGTGGGGGTGGGGAAAGAGGGGGAGACCAACAAGGCTATGTACTAATTATGAGTTCAAAGTCTTACGAATTACATCCAAGCTGCAGAAGAAATTAAATCTAGGTTCAGACCCAAATTTAAGTTTTAAACCCTGAGGGTTCCTTAGGTGTATATAAAAAGCACTAAACCCTATTGATTTTTCCCCCCAATGCCTTAGGGTCAGTCATATGATAAAATAAGCTATTTTTTGAGAAGAAAGTTGAAGAAAAGTGTGGTTTAAGAGTTTATTGGTAGTTTTATGCAAAATCAAATAAATTTATATATTGGATTCACTTACGAAGCCATGCCTCCAAAAATAACTGTCTTCTGCCATCTGATGCATCTGAATATATATATATTCTATTTTAGAATTCTAGACAGTTCTCAATGGAAGGAAAAGTGAAATTTTATAAATGCCATGGTTTTTATTAAAGAAAGTTTTTTTTTACTAGAGGTCAGTCTCTACTACAGAAGCTTGCAACATACAAAAAACAATATTTTAAAGGTCTGGTTAAATGGGCCAATACAATAATAGTAAATTAAGACAAAGAAAACAGATGATAGGGTCAAAAATTGTCTAAAAAACTAAAAATTGTAGAACCATCAAATGCAACTAGTACAAAAATCTTATTTTGCTTAGAAGTTCAAATATGCCTATAGGAAATAATGAAAAACTTCCTTTTTTTTTTTTTAAGGTACTGGGGCCCAGTGATTGAACCCGGGACCTTGTACGTGGGAAGCCAGTGCTCAACCACTAAGCCATATTGGCTCGCTGAGTTGGTTTTTTCATTTGTTTCACTTGTTCTTTGTTTTTTTTTTTTTTTAAGAGACACTGGGAACTAAACCTGTGACCTGCCATGCGGGAGGTGGGAGTTCAACTGCTTGAGCCACATCTACTACCACTTCTATTTTAGCATATTATATATTTCTAAATAAACAAGTAAAAATATTTTAAGTCTATGAGATAATGCCAAATAGGAAGTAGAAATGAGCACAATTTCATTCATGATTTAAAAAAAAATTTTTTTTCTACTCTTAACCTTTGTGTCTTAAAGTGTCTTACATGTAGTAGATGCTCTTATAACTCCAGGAAATGGAGCTGGCTGATGGCTGTTCATATTCATACAAAAAAGTCCTGGACAAAATGGCCACACTCAATTTTCCAAAAGGTAGTAAAAAAGAGACTTTTCAAAGATCCATTTGGTTAATTTATGTTTAGATGTGACAGGCATTATCATTCCACACCAAGTGCTAGGCACCATGCTAGTTTCTTTTTTAGGGGGAGAGGGAGGGAGAGAAGATATCAAGCATTTGTCTAAGTGTTAGGGTATCCCAGAGAAAAAGAACCATTGTGTCTGGCATAAAATTGGATGGGCTTTACTTAGGAAGTAGTGTTTGAACTGGGTCATAAATATATTCCGAGGAAATCTTACAAGCCTTAGCAAAGTGTAGTAGTAGGGTTTTTTGTTTGTTCGTTTTTTGTAATTAGAAAATTTAACTCATATGTCCAAAAACAGTAGGATTAAAAATGTTAACTCATGATGGGGCTAATTCATGACAGAAAGCAGGACTGTCATAGTAAGATGCAAGAACTTTAACTCTTTCCCTGAAAAGTCTAATAAATTCATTCAATAGAGGACTGTCTCCTATGTTTTGATTCAGAGACCACAGTTAGAGAAGAAAGAAATTAGTTGAATGATTACATAGGGCATTATGGAAATAATACACTAAAGACATATACTTCACTTGCAATTATAGTATATTGCAAAAAAACGGTGCAAATTAATTTTGTAAAATAACCCTTTTCCTTTATTTAGATTCACATTTCAGATTTTCTCCAATCTTTTAACATTAAGTATCTCTGACCTACCCCAGCCACTATTTACAGTTAATAGGAACAAACATTTTCTCCAGGCACTTCTCCAGTGATTCACATTTAATCCCCACAGAAACCCTAAGACATAAGTATTACCATTCCCTTTTTACATATATAAAAAAACTGGGTTTAAATAACGTTTTTTTAAGGAGGTACTGGGGATTGAACCCAGAACCTTGTACTGAGTTACATCCACTTCCCAACAAGAGTTGTTTTTTGCATGTTTGTTTTGTTTTTAGGAGGTACTGGGAATCGGGACCTTCTATATGGGAAGCAGGTGCTCAACCACTTGAGCTACATCCACTTCCCCTGAGTTACCTTTTAACCACCAATTAAACTCACCAGAACACCACCACTATTAAATTCACAGGAGTAGTTTAATGTAAAAGAACCTAAATCCTTTTGAAAAAATATTAATTGCTCTGATTTATAAGCTCACTTTTTCAAAAGATGAGTTTGCTTAATGCAGGGCACACCTGGAATTGTTCAACATCAAGTTTTTTATTTTTTTTTTTGAGGTACCAGGACTGGGGATTGAACTTGGGACCTTGTATGTGGGAAGCTAGCGTTCAACCACTGACCCACATCAGCTCTCAACATTAAGTTTTTAGCTCAAACTCTTGGCTCTGGATGCAACCTTATCTTAGTCCAGAGGTCTTATATTAGTCCTTTTTTGTTTCACAGACCCCTTTGCCAGTCAGGTGAAAACCACGAACTCCTTACTAAGTCCACACTATACTGTGTATTATTTAATAAATATATCACACCTGCACCAACAGATCCCCACAAGAATAATGTTTTTTTGAATTTCAATTCAAGCTCATGAACCCCTTAAGAACCCCTGTATTAGTCCAAGCCTTCAAAAAAAATGAGTATCTGATAGAATGGGTGAGCATAGTGGAAGTGATAGGCATGGGCCCTGCAACTATTAATCTACTTAGGACAAACTGCGAAACTCTCCAAGCCCTGGAGCCTACAAAATGAGGATAAGCCCCTTCACTTATAGCCCTGCTGTTGTTGGATTAGAGCTACAACAGTACCTAGTATAGAGCAGATGATCAATATGTGGCAGTGGCAGCAAGAGCTACAGCAGTCAGTAGCGCAGTGCCAATGTCACTCAGATTGGTGGTGTGCCAAAAGTAGAGCTCAGGAGTTGAGTACCCACCCGCTCCACCCTGGTAACCTGTAATCTACTATGTCTCTATCAATTTTCTTGTTGTAGGTATTTCAGACAAATACGATCATACACTGTTTGTTTTCTAGTGCCTGGCTTATTCATTCAACATGATGTCTTCATGGTTCATCCATATCGTAGCATACTTCAGAACCTCATATATGTGAAGCAGGCTCTCAACCACTGACTACACCCACTCCCCTAGGTTGAGTTTTAAGGGTAAGAAGCAGAATTTTGCTCACTCTAAAATAAGTTACAACTGCTAAAAGTATTTGCATTAAATTCCATTATCCCATTAAATAATAGTATAAATCACTGAAGTCTGAAACATAAATGCTTTCCTTTATTTGTTTTTCCTAGCCTGAATTCAACTTAGTAATTCTTAACGGTTTGACTGTTAAAACTAGAATAAAGGTAATAAAGCAATCTGCCTTCCTAAGGCTCCCTATGCAAGTATAAGTAAAAAGTTGTAATTCATAATTATGAGGTTTAAAATTCAAGAGAACCTAACCAATAATTTTGCAGCCATTTTAAACTATGTTGTTCAAATTAGGAGTCCATTTTTAACTATAAATTTCAGAATGCTTTTCTTTACTTATAAACAAGAATGATTAGCAATGTACACATTGAATTTTACTTTATTTTTTGTACCTCAACTGGAAAAATATCAACCTCTAGTGTATAAAAAGCCACCTACTTCCATGGAAATATTTGTGACCAAAAGGAACACATTTTCCTTCTAAAGGGTTAATATAATCCCTTTTAAACACCTGTTCATACTTATACCTGTTTGCCCTTTATAAGACATACTCACATTTCTATTTTCTTTGACAAAGTTAAGAAGCATAAGTGCCAAATGGAAAAACATATCATGTTTCTATTCTAAATTATATCTGAACACCAAAAAAGGGAGACTTAGATATCTTCAATTAGTGGAGACTGAAAGAGTTGGGGGTTTGTGTATATGCAGACCAATAGTAGGCATTTTTGTTTGTTTTTGTAACTCTAAACACCTCAAAGCAAATACTCAAGAGAATTTATGTTCCAATTTTCATCAGAGGCCTTAAAGTGTGTGTCAAGTTTCTATTAAGAATTCTGAAGTAAATAAGTAATTTCTGTGAAGAAGTGATTTGGTTCTATTTCAATATACACCCTGCTCTTTTTTCTGTCTCCTACTTCAGAATAAATCTTAGAAGAGTTCAATCTAGTTCTAAGTCATTTCCCATGAACTGATTTAGTCCAGTTAGTACAGGTCCAATTGTTGTTTGAAAGAATCAGATCCCTAGCTTGTCTTTTAATTTACCCAAGTTCTAATGCTGGCATGAGAACTTTTCTGAGTTTCATTCCCAAGCTTCTCCAAACCAAAGCTGGTATATGACTAAGTCCAAAATACTGCCAACAAATCAGGTCAAACAGTAAATGAGTAAGAGTGTGTGTATATGTCTGATTGAGGGATTAAGAGACTGTGTAAGTGTGATTGTGTGTGTATGTGTGTGTGTGAGAGAGAGAACATAAGGTACATGGGTATGGGTGGACAAAGGGGAATATGAAAAGAATTACTTCTCAGTTTATGTGACTCCATACATTAGGTCTCTGCATATAATTTTGTCAGAAGATTGCTAGGAGCATAGATTGCTACATTCTACTCCATGATCTTGTATATCTTCCTTTGTCACTACCTTTCAATAAATAAGAGTTGTTGAGGTTCAGGATGCTTGGCAGAAAGGACCAAGTTTTTGTCTTTAACAAAAGAATGCAGTATTTTGGCAGGAAAATGTAAATGCTTTTTAAAGTAGGGGCTGCCAGTGTAATAAGCAACGTGGCATATTCAATACCCACTGGATTGCTCCTAAGGATTGCAGCCCCTCCCACCCTTGTGATGCCCAGCTGGCTCTGGGGGGCTCTGGAGAGTACCAGGGAGCAGAGCCCGAGGCAGACGTGTGGCGCCCACAGGCCTGGGTTACTCAGCTCTAGCCAGCAGTGCACTGCCCATCCCACCTGCCCTTGGCCCTCCTGTGGGACTGCAGCAGCACAGGAGGAAGGAACAGGAACCTTGTGGGGCTTGGGACGAGCTGGTAAACCTGTCCGGAAATCCGTTTCCCTAACTGCACCAGTGAGGACGGTCATCCTGCCCTGCTCTCCTAACCTTTTGGGGACATGAGCTCGTTTGAGAATCTGACTAAAGGAATGGTACATATTCCCAGAGAAATACACAAATCCATTAAAAAAAAATTTAAATTGTTCTGGGAGTTCACAGATTCTCTACATTCCCCAAACAGCTGTGCTATATATTATATTACAACCTTAAATATTGAGGAATAATACACCTACATTTCTTTCCCACATTGGGTTTATTTCCTGCATCTTATGTATTCCAAAGAAGCCTGACAGTTTTATCCTAATAAATTTTATATTTAAAATGTCTAAACAGAATGAATTGAGTTTACATACCTAACATCAAATTAAAAATAATTCAGACTTCCGGGAAGATGGCGGACTAGTAAGACACAGGAATCTCTTCTCCAGAAAAATAGCTAGAAGACAGGCTGAAACAGCCCCGAAAAATATCTTCTAGGGTTTAGGACAGCAGGTGAAGGCTGCACACCACCCAGAGGGGAGAGACAAAAAAGGGAAATCGTGACAACAGAACTGTGAGTTGGACCCAGCAGCGACCGCTGCAGCCGGCACCCTCCACCACACTAAAGACTCTTTAGAATCCTCTGGGCCTGTGACTACAGACAAAGGGGGCTCCAGGGATCTACCACCCCAGGAAAGGGGAGAGAGAGGGACACAGCCTAAGGCTGTCTCAGGTTCTGACCTGCAAATTTGGGCTGCAATGCCCCATGGGTGCTTCCAGGCCCGGTGGGACCACACTGGTGGTTTGCTCTGGAAGCCAGAAGAACTGGAGAAATCCGACCTTCTCAATCTCCCTCTCTTCTAGCCTGGACTAATTGTTGAGGACTCCACAGGAGAGGGGAGAGAGAGCCTGGGGCTGACTCGGCTTTTGATTCGCAGGTTTGGGATGCCATGTCCCGAGATCCCTTCCAGGCCAGGTGGGGCTGTGCCATTGTTTGCCTTGCAGCCTGCAAGGGGCTAAATATACAAACCTCCCAATCTTCTCCTCTACTAACAGGGACTAAATTGTGGAAATATTTCCAAGCTGGGCAAAGGGAGGGGATTGCCAGAGAAGACTGGAGAACTGTCTCAGAAAGTTTAAATCACAAGGCTCTTAGTCCCCAGACAGTAAGCTCTATCAAACTGGTCTGGTGTGTGTCACAACAAATACACTCTGACCAGGCATTGAATTGGGAGCTGCCAAAGAGTGCCATCTCCTGGCAGACCAAGGAAGTGCACATAAGAAAATTAGAAAGAAGTAGGAGAGGCTTTTCCTGGCCTCTACAGCCTCCCAGCCCAAGGCCCCAGGAAGCGACTCTACAACCAATTACTGGGTTCACTGCCCAGTTTTGAGAAACCAGTAGGACAATCCTAACAATCCAGGTCGAGTCAAAAATCAAAAGCTGTGGTAACTCAGAGCCTCTTGCCACTAAATCCCTATAAAAGAGAAAGAGATTGAGCATCTGAGTAACTACATCCTAACCAGATGCCTAAACACCACCAAAAAATTACAAGCCATACTAAGAAAATAGAAGACATGGCCTAAGAAAAGGAAGACATCAAAGCCCCAGAAGAGATGCAGAATTTGAGAGAACTAATCAGAGAGATGAGCAAAAATTTCCAAAATCAAATTAATGAGTTGAAAGACAATATAGCTAAAGAGATAAATGACATCAAGAAGACATTAAGCAAACACAAAGAAGAATTTAAAATACTGAACAGAAAAGTAATGGAGTGGGGGCGGATGTGGCTCAAATGGTTGGGCGTCCGTCTGCCATATGGAGGGACCTGGGTTCGATCCCCGGGACCTCCCGGTAAAATAAAAAATATATATATAGAAGGCGCATGGGCTGCCAGGCTCTCTGTGCCGCTGAGCTGTCAGGCCCCGGGAGCCATGCAGCAGGATGATGACGTAACAGAGGAGAGACAAGATGAGATGCTCTGAAAGCTCCAGAAGTCAGGAGCTGAGGTGGCGCAGGCAGCAGAATACCTCTCTCCTACATCAGAGGTCTCCAGGATCGAATCCTGGTGAAGACTGGAGGAGGAGGATGAGAAGAGATGGCAGGAAACACACACAGAGAATTGCCCAGCAAATGGACACAAAAACAGCAAATGGGGAAGGGGGGGGTTAAAATGGATAAAGTAAATAAATAAAATCTTTAAAAAAAAAAAAAAAAAGAAAAGTAATGGAGTCCGTGGGGATGAAAGACACAATAGATGAGGTCAAAAACACATTTGAGCCATACAACTGCAGACTCGAAATGATGGAAGAAAGAATAAGTGATACCGAAGACAGAGCAGCTAAAATTGAAGAGAGAAAAGAATAGATAGAGAAAAGAATGGAAAACATTGAGCAGGGGCTCAGAGAGTTGAATGACAACACAAAACACAACAACATATGTGTCATGGGAGTTCCAGAAGGGGAAGAGAAGGGAAAAGGGGCAGGAAGAGTATTTGAAGAAATAATAGCTGAAAATTTCCCAACTGTCATGAAAGAAATGAATTTACATGTCCAAGAAGCACACAGTACCCTAATCAGAATAAATCCAAATAGATCTACACCAAGACACGTACTACTCAGAATGTCAAATGTCAAAGATAAGGAGAAAATTCTCAGAGTAGTAAGAGAGAAGCACATGATCGCGTACAAGGGATGTCCAGTAAGGCTTAGTGCAGACTTCCCTTCAGAAACCATGGAGGTGAGAAGACAGTGGTATAATACAATTAGGAAACTGAAAGAGAAAAATGCCAGCTGACAGCTCTTTATCCAGCAAAACTGTCCTTGAAATATCAAGGTGAGTATAAAATATTCACAAACAAACAGAAACTAAGAGAGTTTGTAAAAAAGAACCCACCTTTGCAGGAAATATTAAAGGAAGCCTTAGTACCTGAAAGGAAAAGACAGGAGAGAGAGGCTTGGGGAAGAGTATAGAAGAAAGAATAGCAGAAAGGATAACCAAATGAATAAAAAGAGAGACAAAAACAAGATGACATATGAAAACCAAAGAATAAAATGGAGGAAGAAAATAGTGCATTTACAGTAATATCATTGAATGTGAATGGATTAATCTCCCCAATCAAAAGATACAGGCTGATAGAATGGATAAAAAATCATGAGCCATCCCTTTGCTGCTTACAAGAAACTCACATTAGACCCAGGGATACAAACTGGCTGAAAGTGAAAGGTTGGAAAAAGATACTCCACGCAAATAGTAACCAGAAAAGAGCAGGGATAGCTATACTAATATCAGACAAAATGGACTTTAAATGCAAAAAAGTTATAAGAGATATAGAAGGCCATTATATATTAATAAAAAGGAAGATACACCAGGAAGATAGTCATAAATATCTACGCAACTAACCAGGGTGCCCCAAAATATATGAGACAAACTCCGGCAAATCTGAAGGGAGAAATAGACATTTCTACAAAAATTGTTGGAGACTTCAACACCCCACTCACATCATTAGATAGAACAACTAGACAGAAGATCAACAAGGACACAGAGAACTTGAAAAATATGATAAACAAGTTAGACCTAACAGACATATACAGAACACTGCATCCAAACTCAGCGGGTTATACATTCTTCTCAAGTGCCCATAGATCTTTCTCCAGGATAGACCATGTTAGGTCACAATTCAGCTCTCAATAAATATAAAAAGTTTGTAATTGTACAAAGCACCTTCTCAGATCATAATGGAATGAAACTAGAAATCAATAATAGACAGGAAAATAGTAAATTCACACATATGTGGAGACTGAACAACACACTCCTAAATAATCGGTGGGTCAAAGAAGAAATTGCAAGTGAAATCAGTAAATATATTGAGACAAATGAAAATGAGAACACAACGTATCAAAATTTATGGGATACAGCGAAGGCAGTCTTGAGAGGGAAATTTATAGCCCTAAATGCCTATATTGAAAAACAAGAAAGAGCTAAACTCAAAGATTTAACTGAACAACTAGAGAAACTAGAAAAATTACAGCAAACCAATCCCAAAGCAAGCAGAAGGAAAAAAATAATAAAGATTAGAGCAGAAATAAATGAAAATGAGAACAGAAAAACAATAGAGAAAATCAACAAAACCAAAAAGCTGGTTCTTTGAGAAGATAAATAAAATTGACAAAACCCTAGCAAGACTTACAAAGAAAAAAAGAGAAGATGCAAACAAATCCAATCAGAAATGAAAGGTGGGAAGTTACAAATGACCTCACAGAAATAAAAAGAATCATAAGAGGATATTATGAGAAACTATATCCCAACAAATTAGGCAACCTAGATGAAATGGACAAATTTCTAGAAACGCCCAACTAACCTACACTGACACTCCAACAAATACAAGAACTTAACAAACCAATCACATTTAAGGAGATTGAATCCGTCATCAAAAATCTCCCAGCAAAGAAAATTCCAGGACCAGATGCCTTCACAGATGAATTCTACCAAGCATTTCGAAAAGAATTAACACCAATCCTGTTTAAACTCTTCCAAAAAATTAAAGAGGAGGGGAAATTACCTAACACATTTTATGAAGTCAACATCACCGTAATACCAAAGCCAGATAAATTCTATAAGAAAAGAAAATTACAGACCAATCTCTCTAATGAACATAGATGCAAAATTCTCAACAAAATACTTGCAAATTGAAACCAACAGCATATCAAAAGACTTATACATCACTACCAAATGGGATTTATTCCTGGTATGCAAGGATGGTTCAACATAAGAAATCAATTAATGTAATACACCACATTAACAAACTGAAGGGAAAAAAACACTTGATCATCTCAATAGATGCAGAAAAGGCATTCAACAAAATCCAACATCCTTTTTTCATACAAACATTTCGAAAGATAGGAAGAGAAGGAAAATTCCTCAATATGATAAAAGGCATATATGAAAAACCCACAGCCAACATCATACTAAATGGGGAAAGGTTGAAAGCTTTCCCTCTAAGATCAGGAACAAGACAAGAATGACCACTGTTCACCATTGTTATCAACATTGTACTAGAAGTTCTAGCTAGAGCAATTAGACAAGACAAAAAAAAAAAAAAAATTTAAAGGCATCCAAATAGGAAAAAAGAAAGTAAAACTCTCACTGTTTGCAGATGACATGATCCTGTACTTAGAAAATCCTGAAGTATCCATGACAAAGCTACTTGAACTAATAAATGAGTTCAGCAAAGTGACAGGATACAAGATCAACACGCAAAAGTCTGTAATGTTTTTGTACATTAGTACTAAACAACCTGAGGAGGAAAGCAGGAGGAAAATTCAATTTTCAATAGTAACAAAAAGACTCAAATACCTAGGAGTTAATTTAACCAAAGAAGTACAGGACCTATATGCAGAAAACTACAAAACAATGCTAAAAGAAATTTAAAAAGACCCAAACAAATGGAAAGACATTCCATGTTCATGAATTGTAAGAATAAATATCGTGAAGATGTCAATCTTGCCTAAACTGATTTATAGATTCAATGCAATACCAATCAAAATCCCAACAACTTACTTTACAGAAATAGAGAAGGCAATTTCCAAATTCATCTGAAAGGGTAAGTGTACCCAAATAGCCAAAAGCATTCTAAAAAAGAAGAGCGACATGGGAGGAATTTCACTGCCTGACCTTGAAACATATTACAAAGCTACAGTGGTCAAAACAGCATGGTACTGGCATAAAGATAGACACATCGATCAGTGGAATAGAATTGAGAACCCAGAAATAAACTCTCACCTATACAGTCAACTGGTTTTTGACAAACTTACCAAGCCCACGCTAATGGGAAAAAACAGGCTCTTCAACAAATGGTGCTGGGAGAACTGTATATCTATAACCAAAAGAATGAAAGAGGACCCCTATCTCCCCCCCTATACAAGAATCAACTCAAAATGGATCAAAGATCTAAATATAAAAGCCAGGACCATAAAACTACTAGAAGAAAATGTAGGGAAACATCTTCAGGACCTTGTAGTAGGTGGTGGTTTCTTGGACCTTACACCCAAAGCACATGCAACAAAAGAAAAAATAGATAAGTGGGACCTCCTCAAAATTAAACACTTTTGCACCTCACAGGACTTTGTCAGAAGGTTGAAAAGGCAGCCAACTCAATGGGAAAAAATATTTGGAAATCACATATCTGATAAGGGTTTAATATCCAGGATATATAAAGAGATGTTACAACTCAACAATAAAAAAACGAATGACCCAATTAAAAAATAGGCAAAAGACTTGAATAGACATTACTCCAAAGAAGAAATACAAATGGCAAAAAAACACATGAAGTAATGCTCAGCATCACTCATGATTAGGGAAATGCAAATCAAAACTACAATGAGATATCATTTCACACCTATCAGAATGGCCACTATTAAAAAGACAGATGGTGGGAATGCAGGATGGTACAACCACTATGGAGGACTGTTTGGCAGTTCCTAAAGAAGTTGCATATAGACTTGCCACGTGACCCTGCAATACCACTACTGGGTATGTACCCATAAGAACTGAGAGCAGTGACACGAACAGACATCTCCACACCGATGTTCAAAGCAACATGATTCACCATTGCCAAAAGTTGGAAACAACCCAGGTGTCCATCAACAGATGAATGGATAAACAAACTGTGGTCTATTCACACGATGGAATATTATGCAGCTGTAAGAAGAAATGAAGTCATAAAGCATATGGCAACATGGATGAACCTGGAGGACATTATGTTGAGTGAAGCAAGCCAGACACAAAAGGACAAATACTGTATGAATGCACTACTATGAACCAAATATATTGTGTAATATATTGTTTAATTCAAAAAAAAATTTATATGTATCCATTACATTTAATTGAGGAACGTATATATTTATTCATCTGTATTTACTTTTTAGTTTCTAATTGTTTAT
>JAKSZT010037812.1:2135037-2190216 GCA_026826555.1 Tolypeutes matacus
CTGAGTGGGAGAGAGTGTGGTCTACAGTGTGAACTGTGGTCTATGGTTGGTGGCAAGGCTCCAGGATGTGTAAGTTCATTGAGGGTGGTGGGCCACACTGTGGGAGATGTTTGTGTGGGATGTGGTGGGAGGTGTGGGAGGTGGGCAACATGGGAATCCCAGTGGGTTCCGTGTAATATTTTGGGTAATCTAAGCACCTCTTAAAATATATGTATATATATATAAATAACATTTTTGTAAGCAAATACACATATATGCATATATATTTATATATCATTTTGCAAATGTTTGTATGTATTGTGAGAATTTTGATTTTTACCCATAATAAAAAAAAAAAAAAAAAGAGTAATTCTACTCTTTCCCTCTGATAAAAATGCATTTAACTTGGGATGTCATATTTTTTGAGAAGTGACACATTCATTTAAAAGATGTAAATGTTAGCTTAAGGAAAAAAAGAACTAGAAAATGTAAATCATGACTACAAATATAGGGAAGCAAATAATCTATATGCATGGATGTATAGAAATAAAGTTATTCAGAATCATAATGTTTCAGGGTAGAGATCTGGACAAGCCCTCTCATTTTAGAAATAAGGTAAAAGAGGTCCAAATTGGAAATACAGCAGATAAGAATGCAGTTCTTCAAATTACAGCCCTCTTTTATTTACATAAGTCAGTAAAGAGATTTTATTAAATCTTCAAACAAAAAAATTTAATTTGAAATCTAAAATTATATTGTTAAATGAGGATACATGACCACGTATGTATCAAAGTAGATAAAACACCTAAAGCAAGTATTTAAACTCATTCAAAAGGCTCAACCAGAAAAACTTTACTCAGCTAGATCTTTCTATATCACGTTTCATATTCAATTGATGTTACACAAGGTGTTTTGAAAAACATGATCCAGGGATATCAACCAGCACTTTAGGCAACTCATATATTCCCATACTTAAGTATACAAATAAGTAACATGAACTGCCAGAGACATGATATGTTTCAGGAAGAAAAATAATAGGAAAAAAAAATGTTTTCTAAAGCTTTTTATACATCTGATTGAAATGTCAGATGTATAAATGTCAGCTCCAGTGAGGTGTTTGGAGAAGCATCAGTTCAACATCTTAACACAAATCTAAAAGTAAAATGACTCAAGGATAAAGTTTTTTCTCAAGCAAATAACATCAAAGCAACTTCCACTTCCAACCAAGATGGAGTAATGGGGACTGGGTTTAATATTTTTCCTTTAACTATTAGAAAGCTGATCAAAATATATGAAACAGCAGTTTTTAGACATTCGACAAAAGGCAGAGTAAGAAAGTGGGAAGGCAAAGGAGATGAACCCAACAATTACCCCCAGTCTAGCCTAGAGTTTCCAGGCTACAGCATAAGGAGAACCCAAACAGCATGGCAATCTCCCTGAGTAGAAGAGATGGGGTTGGGAAATTGGGGGGACTGGGATTCAAGGGATAAAGTACCAGGGAGGAGAGAGCTACAGGAGAGAGAGCTCTGGAGTTCTGCAGAGGGGTCCTCTCTGGTGATGATCAATGCATGTAAGTGAGGAAATGATCTGACTCCAGAAATATGGGAAAGGAACAGGAGAAACAATCCCCAAAGGTAACACAGTGTTAGGAATAGTCTACACACACATTAAGCCAGACTGGGGAAAACCTCATAACACAGACTACCATATAGAGTACTGCTTCAATAGTGAGGGAAAAATCAGCCCTTCAAAAGACAGTCTTATAAAAACAAAAAAGCAAACCACATATTAGGAGAATATATTTGTAAAACAAAAATCCAACAAAAAGACTAGTACCTAGAACTCAAACAACTGAATATTAAGACAAACCACCCACTTAAAAAATAGGCAAAAGATTTGAACAGACGCTTCACCAAAGTAGACACATGGATGATAAATAAGCACATGAAAAGATGCTCAACATCCTGAGTTTTTTGGGAAGTGCAAACTAAAACCACTGTGAGGTATCATTACACACCCATTTGAATGGCTAAAATTAAAAAGACCTACCATACCAAGAGTTGGTTAGGATATGCAATAAATGTAACTCATATACTGCTGGTGGGGAAACAGTTTGGCAGTTTCTTAAAAAGTTAAACATATACCTGCCGTATGACTCAGACATTGTGTTCCTGGTATTTACCCAAGAGAGACAAAAGCATATGTCCATACAAAGAGCATGAATGTCCAGAGCAGCTTTATTTGTAATAGTCCCAAACTGGAAACAACCCAAACATGCAACAAAGTTTGAACAGATAAATTATGCCATATAATAGAATACTACTCAACCACAAAATAGAATGAATTATTGATAAACAAAACAATATGGATGAATTTCAAACTTATAATGCTGAATAAAAGAAGCTGGACAAAAAATGTACATACTATCTAGTTCTACTATATAAATGCAAATTAATCTACAGTGATGGAAAGTTGATCATTACTTGCCCGGGAAGGGGGTAGAGTGTGAGGGTGGTTTACGAAGGGGCACAAAGAAACTTTTGGATGCGATGGATATTTTATTGTCTTAATTATGGTGATGGTTTCAGGGGTGGACATATGTTAAAAACTCATCAAATTGCACACTTTAAATATGTGTAGTTTACTTTAAATCAATTATACATCAATAAAGCTATAAAATGAAGAAAAAAAAAATCAAAGCAAGTACAAAGTGCAGATATTCTAGGGTTAGTGAAAGAAGAGTTTTTGGCAGCCTAACTTAAAATAGTCCTCCTTTCATAAAACGTTTACCAAATCCAGTTCAAATTAATTCTCCCTCAGCACTTTCTCTTTTGCCTCTCTTTCAGTACTGTTACATAAATATCCTCCAAACTAGGATATAATTTAAATGTGTTCATCTTTGTATACCTCTGTTGCCTGCATAATAACCTAAACACAGTAGATACACAAAAGTAAACAGGGGAAAGGCGATTTACTTATTTCAATGGATTTGTTCAAGTGGGCTTTTTTTTTTTTTACTCGTTAAATTTATTCTTAAAGAAGTTTTAGATTACAGAAAAGTTACACAGAAAATATAGGGTATTCCCATATATCCCACCCCCTCCCCCTCTCACATTTTCCCCTATGGATAACATTTTTAATTAGTGTGGTACATTTGTTACAATTGATGAACAAATATTGAAGTACCGCTACTAACCATGGTGTGTAGTGATACCTCACAGTGGTTATAGTTCACCTTATGGTTTACATTTTGCACCGTACAATTTCATAGGTTTTGACAAAATGTATAATGGCTTGTATCTGTCATTGCAATGTCATGCAGAACAGTTTCAATGTTCCAAAATTGCCCCGTGTTACACCTATTCCTCCCTCTCCCTCCCCTCAGAACCTCTGGTCACCACTATCTTTATATCAATGTTACAAATTCTTCTATTACCAGAATAATAAGCCTACTTTGGTCCATAGTTGCATTCCCCCCTTATGTTTGTTCATTCCTCAGTCTTGAGGATTTGGGGATGGTGTTACCCACTCTGCTTCTGATTGGGAGGGGACTTACACCTCATGGGGCAGATGGATGGAACTGTCTTACTTGTAGTTGTAGATATTCTCTGTTCAAGTGTTAAAAAGAATAACAATAGATTTTACTTGCTATGGTTCTAGTTCAGGAGAGAGATACCTAAGTGATCATCTCAATGCACAGAATTTATTTAAAATCAAAACAAACAAAGCAAAAATGAGAAAAAATTTAAACTAGCCTCTGGAAGACAAGCATAAAATCCAGAGATATTTCCTTTGGCATAAGTAATACCCTACAGGGCATGCTTTGTTTTTCAACATTGTCCAGTTCAAACCACCAGGTTTAATTTATCTATTGTACCACAAACACTCCATTTTCATTCCCAAATAGGCCTTTTCTCAATACCCTTCTCTCTTATTAGAAGGTCTCATCATTTCTCCCTAGCCAAATTCAGCCTGGGATGATTGTCTTGATGATGTTGAAAATTAACAATAATTAAAAAGTCACTATTTATTAAGCACTTACATCCAACGCATAGTAGTAAAAACTAAATGTGTATTCATGTATGTGTATTTGTGTGGTACACACATACATGGACATATTGTTGCACTCAAGCTCAGCATTTTATAAGATCAGTATTACTTGTATTCTAGAGATAATGAAACTGTGGTTTAGAAAGGTAGAGCAAATAGAGCAAGGATCTGAATTTGGATATGATTCTAAAACCAAAGCAAATTTCCTAACACTATACTGCTTACGATTAAGGCCCACCTCAAAGCTTATAATCCATATAGGAGTCTTTTCCAACTACTCTTACACATAGAAAACACTCTGAGAAACACCACCTTCAAGAAAACAGAAGGATCTCTAAAACCTTTGAGTTTAGTCAATGGGAAGTCACTGAATGATTTTTATGGAGGAGCCAAATATGATCATATTTGCATTTCAGAAAGAGTGTACTGGAGTGGAGTGAGAGTAACACTGAAATCAAGGAAACATTCAGGAGGCAGTTGCTAAAATCTAGGAGAGAGGAGTAATTAAACTTAAATGAGACAGTAGTAGTAAGGCTGGAGAAAAGTTGAAGGAATTGACACAAACTGGAATAAAATGTAATTGGATGTAGAAAATGGGGGGAGGGGGATAGAGTCAGGAATAATGCCTAGGTTAGTAGCTTGGATTGCTGGAAAGATGATGGTAGCATTGAGTAAACTAGAGGGTACAGGAGGAAAAAAAATGGATTGAAAATATATTTTTTTAATAAATACTGAGCATCAGTTGTACTTTAGGCTTGTTCCAGGCAGTGATTTAAAGAAAGTTCTAGACCACACATACCAACAGTCTAGTGAGACTATCAAAAAGTATCTACCCAGAAGGCAGCTCTGAATTCAGAGGATAGTCGGACTATTCAAATAAACTTTTCATTTATTAAGCCGGTATCTTTCAATAACTAACACTAAAAGATATTCCTGGTACACCCAGTCAAACTCCATAGAACCCTAACTTCAAAGTTAGTTCAAAAAGCCAATCTGTTCATATAGGTTCTCAGGGCTAAGAATCTGCATACCTTTCTAAGATCTTTAAAAGATAAAAATTCCTCCTGTTACCATGGGTGAAACTGACCAAAACAGCTATTTAAAATCATTTGATGATGTTATGCATGTTTTTATTTTTTATAAGTATATATATATTTTAAAAAGATACTTAGATTACATAAATGTTACACAAAAAATGTAGGGCTTCTTATATGCCCCACTCTTCACACATCTCACATCCTTCCACATAAACAACACTCTTCATTAGTGTGGTACATTCATTCCAATCGATAAACGCATCCTGGGGCATTGCCATTGAGTATGGACCATAGTTCACATTGTAGTTTACACTCTCTCCCACACAGTTCTGCAGGTTATGGGAAGAATATAAAATGGCCTATAACTGTCATTGCCATGTCATTCAGGACCATTCCCAAGTCCCGAAAAAGCCACTGTATTATACCTGTTTTTCCCTCTCCCTGCCCCAGAGCCTCCAGTGGCCACTGCCTCCACATCAATGTTGTAATTTCTTCCATTGCTAGAATCAGAGTAAGTCTATAGTAGAATACCAGTAAGTACACTCTAGTCCATAGTTCATTCCCCAATCCTGAGGATTCTGGATGTTATGCATGTTTGTCTTATAAGTTCAAAACTTTTACCATACACTTATTGTTTATGTATTTTCATGTACGAAAGATATACTTCAAAATTTTTTTTATGAAAAAATAAAATCATTTGGTGCCACTAAATATTTGTTTCATTGCTGCCATCTTATGTTACAATATGGAACTACACAACCTAAAAGCCATACCCTTTCAACTATGAAATCTGAAAAGATAGAGAAAAGGCAGAAAAAAGGTTAATGTCGAGAGTTGAGTTATAAAATGACAACAAATATTTATGATTATTTATAGCAATTAATTTTGATGTCTGAGTATCCCTGACAAAATGGAAGATCTCATGAGGCAAGTAATTACAGTCAAGCATATAAGTCTTACTTTGAGAAAGCAGGAAATGACTTTTGAATTTCCCCAATCAAAAAAGGTAAAAATATATTACCAGAGGTAATTGCAGAGAGGGAGAAGAATAAAATCCAGAGATATTTCATTTTTTCAATAAATTGAATCTGCTCTTCTAATCACAGCTGCTTTTAAAGCAAGTATTTAAGTTTGCTTACTGGTTTCAACTGCAATCCCATCACTGCTGTGAGGGTTCCAGATAGAAAATAAAAGTCAAGATCCTAATAAAGTCAAGGACCCTGTACTGAAGGGCTAGTTATATTTAACTGAAATGTTGATGCTTGTCAATTAACATTATTTGCAATCTTTAATTTTTCCTTGAAATAAAATCATGCTATTAAAATTATATTTAAAAAATTCTGGGAGGCAGATGCGGCTTAAGCGTTTGGACTCCCATCTACCATATGGAGGGTCCCGGGTTTGATTCCAGAGAGCTGGCGCAACCAGATGATGCAACAAAAAGAGACACAGAGGAGAGACAATGAGAGACACAACAAACCAGGGAGCTGAGGTGGCTCGGATGATAGAGTGCCTCTCTCCCACATCGGAAGGTCCCGGGATCAGTTCCCAGTGCCTCCTAAAGAAAAGACAAGAAGAGAAGACAAGCAGACACAGAAAAATGTGCAGTGAATGGACAGAGAGCAGACAGTGAGTGCAAGTGGCGGGGGTGGTGGTGGTGGTAAATAAATAAGTAAATCTTTAAATATAATTATATTTTAAAAAATCTTCAGGGGTCATCTGACAGGAGAAGCCATGACTCTGGAGGCTCCAGAACCGAACCTAAGAACTACCCCCCCCTCCATGTGGTAGGCGGGTGCCCAACTGTTTAAGCCACATTGCTTTCCCCCACTGGGAGAGGCGGCAAGATGGCGTCGGTTTAAGTGGGCACTCACAATCTCTCTCTCAAGAAACAGCTGAGTCAGGGAAAGTTCCGCCTGAGTGAGCTGTTTTGAAAATGCACAGAGCGGGAGGCTTCAGGGTATAGATCTGGAGGGAGCTGGACAAAGAGATAAGGAGCTCAAGGTACTGCTGGCCTGTTTCTTGTTTCCCGTATTTCTTCTTCCTTGGTTTCCCCTTTTCTGTGTATACCGATTTTGTCTACCAACGCTATCTCTTTTCCTTCCTTCATCTTTCTATCTTCCACCTTCTGTTACTGTTCTTACATTCCACCTCTTTTGTTAGTCTTCAATTTTTCTGGTTTTTATTTCTATCTCATCTATTCTGTTTTGTTTCTTTTATTAACTTTTTGTCTTTTCTTTTCTCTTTCCCTCTCTCCTCATCATTCTGGCCTTTTAGATCATTCTATATATTTTTCTCTATTCAGTTTCCCATTTCATTGTTTGTAGTCCACTTTTTTATTCCTACTACTCTACACTGCTTATTTGAGTTAAATATCCATTTTCTTAGGTCTTATAAAGTTCCTCTTCTAACTTTTACTATTATTACTACTATTATTCTTTTTCTTTTCTTACCTCTTTCACTTTCTCTGGCCCTGATCTTTTTCTTTCAAGGGAACATAGACAACAGCAAAGAAACAGAATAAGAGGAACAAAGTGTCAAAGAGAAAACTTAACACACACTCAAAATCAGCAACTAAATAAAACTCTTTAGTAGAGAGAGAAGCTAAGCAACTGAATATATTCATCAAGATAAAGAGATGACCAGATAGCAACAAAAAATTACAAACCATATCAAGAAACAGGAAGACATAGCCCAGTCTAATGAACAAACTAAAAACCAGAAAGAGATGCAGAACATCAAACAACTAATCAGAACTGTCCAAACAAATTGCATGGACCAACTTAATGAAGTAAAGGAAGATATTAAGGATATTAAGAAGACACTGGGAGAACATACTGCAGAAATTGTAAACATACATAAAAAGGTAACAGATACGATGGTGATAAATGGCACAATTCAAGAAATCAAAAATACACTGGAAGCACATAACAGCAGATTTGAACAGGCAGAGGAAAGAATTAGTGATGTAGAAGACAGTATATCTGAAATCAAACAGATAGTAGAACAGATAGATAAAAAGATAGAAAAAAATCCAGTATGGACTTAGGGATTTGAATGACAACACAAAATGCACAAACATATGCATTATAGGTATCTCAGAGGGAGAAGAGGAGGGAAAGGGGACAGAAGGAGTGTTGGAGGAAATAATGGCTGAAAACTTCCCAACCCTACTGAGGGAGATGGATGTACATGTCTAGGAAGCACAGCGCACCCAAGACAGCATAAATCCCAATAGGCCTACTCCAAGACATATACTTGTCAAACTGTCCAATGCTCAAGACAAAGAGAAAATACTGAAAGCAGCAAGAGTGTTGCTGTAAAGTGGGTGGCTTGGTGAAGGGTACTGAGATTTAAGAAAGACAAGACAAAGAAATTAAGAGAAAGCTGGGGTCAGGGGGCTAGCAGAATGTATCTACCATGCTAGCCCCAAAGGATAGACAGCCCAGCGCTTTTATTAGCAGGGCTATGGTGCAGAGAACCACTGCTAATGATTAATTACTCTCAGATGTCACTTGGGAGTTTATTGCAGGCGAAGTTCACACCTGTTGTCTATCTTATCCTTGAGTCTTGGAGCCAGCAAGAGTTCAAACAGTGTTCTCAAGGTTTTCCTTCTGAGCTAGTGTCTGGCGTTCCAGACACTCTGTCTGCATTCTCAAGCCAGAATTCCATGTCTCAAGGATTTTTCCTCACACAAGAGAAAAAAGAACCATCACATACAAGAGAAGCTCAATAAGATTAAGTGCTGATCTCTCATCTGAAACCATAGAGGCAAGAAGGCAGTGGTGTGACATAGTTAAGATACTAAACAAAAAAAACTTCTAGCCAAACATTCTCTATCCAGAAAAGCAGGCATTCAAAAATGATGGAGAGTTCAAAATATTCACAGATAAAGAGAAATTAAGAGAGTATGCCAATAAGAAACCTGCCCTTCAAGAAATACTAAAGGGAGTTCTGCAGGTTGAAAGAAAAAAATAGGAGAGAGAGAGTTGGAGGAGAGTGTAAGCACAACTAAAATGACAAAAAGAGAAAGAAAAACAGTATATGACATACATAAGCCCAAAGAAAACATGGCTAATGTAAGTAATTCCTTAATAGTAATAACACTAAATGTTACTGGATAAACTCACCAGTCAAGAGACAAAGATTGGCACAATGGATAAGGAAATATGACCCATTTATAAGCTGTCTACAAGAAACCCAACTTAGATCTAGGGATTCAAGGAGGCTGACAGTGAATGGTTGGAAAACAATTTTATAAGCAAACAACAACGAAAAAAGAACAGGAATATCTACACTAATATCAGACAAAATAGACTTTAAATGCAAAACTATTTTAAGAGACAAAAACGGACACTATATAATAGTAAAAGGGGTAATCTTTCAAGAAGAAACAACAATCATAAACATTTATGCACCCAACCAGGGTGCCTCAAAATACATGAGGCAAACACTGGAAAAACTAAGTGGAGAAATAGATGCCTCTATTTCTCCACTTAGTGGGGGAATTTAATACACCATTATCACCATTAGACAGAACATCTCGACAGAGAATCAATAAAGAAACAAAGACTTTGAATAATACATTAGAGGATCTGGATGTAATAGACACATACAGAACACTACACTCAAATACAGTGGGATATACATTCTTCTTGTGTGCACATGGATCATTCTCCAAGACAGACCACATGCTAGGCCACAGAAAAATTCTCAATGAATTCAGAAAGATTGAAATTATACAAAGTAATTTCTCTGACCACAATGGAATGAAGCTGGAAATCAGTAAGACCCAGAAAACCAGATTAGGCACAAAGACATGGAAGTTAAACAACACACTTTGGGAAACGGATGTGGCTCAAGCAATTGGGTTCCCGTCTACCATACAAGGTTAGTTTCCCGAGGCCTCCTGTGAAAGGCAAGCTGGCCGGCGTGGTGAGCTAACCCAAGCAGAGTGCTGGCCCATGCAGAATGCTGGCCCATGCAGGAGTGCTTGCAAACACAGGAATGCTGGCCTGTGCAGGAGTGCTGGCCCACGCAGGAGTGCTGACCCACAGAGAATGCTGGCCCGAGCAGAGAGCTGGTGCAGCAAGATGATGCAACAAAAAGGGACACAGAGGAGAGACAATAAGAGACACAGCAGACCAGGAAGCTGACGTGGCGCAAGAGATTGAGCACCTCTCTCTCACTCTGGAAGGTCCCAGGATAGGTTCTGGGTGCCATCTAAGGAGAAGACAAGCAGACACAGAAGAACAACAGAGTGCAGACAGCAAGCACAAAACAATGAGGGGTGGGGGAGAAATAAATAAATAAAAACAGAACAAAAAAACAAAAAAATCAAGAACACACTCTCAGACAAACAGTGGATCAAGGAGGAAATCTCAAAAGAATCAGTAACTATCTTGAAACGAATGAAAATGATAACAGAACTTATCAAAACCTATGGGATGCAGGAAAAGCTGCACTGACAGGGAAATTCATAGCCATAAATTCATATACCAAAAAAGATCTAAAATCAAAGACCTAACTGTACACCTGGAGAAATTAGAAAAAGAACAACAAACTAACCCCAAAGGAATTAGAAAGAAGGAAATAACAAAGACTAGAGCAGTACTACATGAAATAGAAAATAAGAAAGCACGAGAAAAAAAAAAAACAAAAACCAAAGCTGGTTCTTCTAGAAGATCAATAAAGTTGACAAACCCTTAGCTAGACTAACAAAGAAAAAAAGAGAGAAGATGCAAATACACAAAATAAGAAATGAGGAAGGGGATATCACCACTGACCCCACAGAAATAAAGAGTATCATAAGGATACTTTGAAAAATCACATGCCAACAAGAAGGATAATTTAGAGGAAACGGACAAATTCCTAGAAACATATAAGCAGCCTACACTGATGAAAGAGGAAACTGATGAACTCAACAAACCAATCAAAAGTAAAGAGATAGAATCAGTCATCAAAATCCTCCCAACTAAGAAGAGCCCAGGACAGACGGCTTCACAGGTGAATTCTACCAAACATTCTGGAAACAACTAACACCAATCCTGCTTAAACTCTTCCAAAAAATAGAAGTAGAAGGAACATTGCCTAACTCATTCTATGATGCCAACATTACCCTAATACCAAAGCCAAACAAAGATGCCACAAGAAAGGAAAATTACAGACCAATCTCTCTAATGAACCTAAATGCTAAAATCCTCAACAACATACTTGCTAATCATATTCAACAACACATTAAATGAATTATACACCATGACCACGTAAATTTTATCCCAAGTATGCAAGGATGGTTCAACATAAGAAAATCAATCAATGTAATACACCACATAAACAAATCAAAAGAAGAAAATCACATGATCATCTCTATAGATGCAGAAAAAGCATTCAACAAAATACAGCACCCTTTCCTGATAAAAACACTGCAAAAAAGTAGGAATAGAAGGAAACTTTCTGAACATGACAAAGGGTATATATGAAAAGCCCACAGCTAACATCATATACAATGGTGAAATCCTAAAAGCTTTCCCTCTAAGATCAGGAACAAGACAAAGATGCCCACTATCACCAATCCTATTTAACATTGTCTTAGAAGTACTTGCTTGAGCACTGAGGCAAGAAAAAGATATAAAAGGCATCCAAATTTGAAAGGAAGAAGTCACAACTTCACTATCTGAGGACAAGACAACATGATCCTATACATAGAAAACCCTGAGATATATGCAACAATTCTTTTAGAACTTATAAATGAGTTCAGTAAAGTTGCAAATTATAAGATCAATGCACAAAAACCAGTAACATTTCTGTACACCAGAAATGAGCACTCTGCAGAGGATATCAAGGAAAAAATACCATTTACTACAATAGTAACTAGAAGAATCACATACCTAGGAATAAATTTAACCAGAGATGTAAATGACTTATACACAGAAAACTACACAACACTGTTAAAGAAAATCAAAGAAGACTTAAATAAATGGAAGAATATTCCCAGCTCATGAGTAGGAAGACTAAATATCATTAAGACGTCTGTCCTACCCAAACTGACCTACAGACTCAATGCAATCCCAATAAAAATCAACACAGCATTTTTACTGAATTGGAAAAACTATGAAATTTATTTGGAAGGACAAGAGGCCCTGAACAGCCAAAGACATATTGAAAAAGAAAAATGAAATTGAGGAAATCACTTTACCTGATTTTAAAACACACTACAAAGCTACAGTGGTCAAAACTGCATGGTACTGGCACACAGATAGACATACCAACCAATGGACCCAAATTTAGAGTTCTGATATAGATCCTCGCATATATAGTCATCTGATATTCAACAAGGTCACCAAGCCCACTCAACTGGGAGAGAATGGCCTCTTCAACAAATGGTGCCTGGAGAACTGGATATCCATATCCAAAAGAATGAGAGAGGAACACCATCTCACACCTTATACAAAAATCAACTCAAGATGGATTAAAGATCTAAATATAAGAGCCAAGACCATAAAGACCTTGGAAGATAATGTAGGGAAGCATCTACAGGATCGTGTAATAGGAAATGGTTTCATGAACTTCATACCCAAAGCACAGGCAGTGAAAGAAAAAATAGATAAATGGGATCTCCTCAAAATTAAAAACTTTTGCACCTCAAAGGAGGCATCAAGAAAGTAAAAAGGGAGCCTACCCAATGAGAGAAAATATATGGTATCCATATGTCTGATAGGAGCCTAATATCCAGCATATATAAAGAAATCCCTACACCTCAAAAATAAAAAGACAAACACCCCATTTAAAAAATGGGCAAGCAACTTGAAAAGACACTTCTCCAAGGAAGAAATACAAATGGCTAAAAAGCACATGAAAAGATGTTCAACATCACTCGCTATTAGTGAAATGCAAATCAAAACTACAATAAGATACCATCTTACACCCATTACACTGGCGGCTATTAAAAAAAAAGAAATACAGGTGGTTAGAGAGAATGTGGAAGAATGGGAACCCTCATCCACTGCTGGTGGGAATGTAGAAATGATCCAGCCATTGTGGAGGACAGTTTGGTGGTTCCTCAAAAAACTAACTATAGAAGTGCCATATAATCCAGCAATTCCACTGCTGGGTATCTACCCAGAAGAACTGAAAGGACACGAACAGATATTTGCACACCACTGTTTATAGCAGCATTATTCACTATTGCTAAGAGTTGGATTCAACCCAAATACCCATCAACAGATGAATGGATAAACAAACTGTGGTACATACATTCAATGGAATACTACTCAGCTTTAAGAAGGAATACAGTGCTAACACATGGGATAACATGGATTAATCTTGAGGACCTTATGTTGAGTGAAGCAAGCCAGGCATTGAAGGACAAATCTTACATGACTTCACTGATATGAATAAAGCAAATCGAGCAGACCCAGCAAGCTAGAGACTGGAAGATAGATTTATAAGAAATAGAAAGGGAGAAGAAGGTTGTGAGCCAACGCCCATACGTGTGAAATCTATGATAAGGTGGAAGTGTGTATTCGGGCAGTGAAGGGATATGACAAGAGTGTAGTGATACTATTGGGTTGGGTGGTACAGGTTTGACAGGGGGGTACAGTGGGGAGGGTGGGTTGGACAGTCCATGGAACTGGGGGGAGTGTTGGGGGGGAACCAGGTGAACAATGGGGATTGGCTATATGGTTCAAAGTACAAAGATGGGAAAGCTCTTATGGCAACATGACAAGGAAGGGTTACTAGTTTAAGGTGCTGGATGGGGGTGCATTTGGGACAGGGTACACCTGAGGCAGGCTTCAAGGGAGTATGCAAGTGATCATTTTGTCATAATGTATTGTATCAGGACGTGGAGATCCACATAATGAGCATGAAGGAGTTGTACTCCCATCCTGGGGAGGACTGATATGTTCTCAAACAGAAGGGCAGGAGTCTCTCGAGAGTATGGACAGTTCCTAATAAGGGAGGACAAACCAGTGTGTCAAGACTTAAGTGTTGTTGCAAATAACTATGAGTCTTGTCATCCAAGGAGTGAAGCCTGGTGGTCGCAGTGGGCCCTGAGGAGAGGGGAAAGGAGAAATAGAATAGATGGAACAGGGGGCATTTAGTGGGCAATGGAAGTGTTCTCCATGATCTTGCAATGATGGACACAGGCCATGTTAAATATCATCAAAATTTATAAAAGTATATGGTCTTAAAACATAATGTAAATCATTGACCACGGTTAGTAGCTGTGTTTCACTGTTTGTATATCACTTGTAACAAATGTACCATCCACATATAAAAAGGTATTAATATGGGAAGGGGGGAAAAGGGGGGAGGATGTTAGATATATGGGAGTCCCCTGAATTCCATATGTGACTTTACTGTGACCTAAAACTTCTTTGAAAACAAAATGAAAAAAAAAAGTAAGACACTGGGGAATAAATGGAAGAAAATGTCACTGTACATACAGGACAACAGATATTTTTACAGTGATGAAAGGCAAAATGTCAAAAAAAATTTTATAAATATTTTTCATTATTTTTTAATATCTCAAGTTTTAAATTTTATTTTGTTTTTTTTTTAATTTTTATGTATTTTATTTCTTATATTTAAACATATCATTATTTCATTTTCCTATTAATTGTATTTGGCTATTTTATTGGCATCATTTTTGAAGAAGCTTTGGATCACAGAAGGGTTACAACTGGGGCAGAGGAGGATCATTGGTGTAGGGTGTCAGGGACGGGGGATACATGGGAAGAAGTTCACCTGGGCATACAAATGTGCTCAAATGTTTACGGGGCATTATCACAGTGGGTGGAGATTCACACAATAACCGAAAGAATATTGAATTCCCATCCTGGAGAGCTCTGCCACATTCTCTAATGGAGCAGGAACAGTCCCCCCAAGTACAATGGCAATGACTAGCAAAGGAGATTGGTCCATTGATAGGCCCTTGATATTGATGACTATGCTTATGAGCTCTTGAAACTGAAACTTAGCCTAGTGCTGTAGGGTACATAAGAGTTACCTCCATGGGAAGCGGCTGTGGCTCAATCAGTAGGGCTCCCGTTTACCATATGGGAGGTCCCGGGTTCGGTTCCCGAGGCCTCCTGGTGAAGGCAAAGCCCGCCCGCACGGCGTGGTTAGCTGACCCAGCGAGCACAGGCAGCAAGGGGGGGATAAATGAATAAATAAATAAAATCTTTGAAAAAAAAAAAAAAAAAAAAGAGTTACCTCCTGAGAGCCTCCTTGTTGCTCAAATGTGGCATCTCTCTAAGCCAAACTCAGCATACAAATGCATTACCTTCCTGTGGCAGTTTGATGTAATTATGAATTCCAAAAATATAATTGGATCATGCTTGTAAACTGATCTGTTAATCTGGGCATGATTAGGTTAGGATTAGGGCATTGAGCCCCACCCCTTGGTAGGTGGGGAATTGAATATAAAAGGTAAGGCAAAGGACAGAGGAAGCAGTGAATGTCTAAGATGTTAAGGACATGTTTTGCCCAAAAAACTCTCTTAGACAGTAACAATACCATATTTGTATATGACATTCTACTACATGCTTTCATAGACATTATCTTGTTTGATGTTCATAATAACCCTCGGAGTCAGGAAAGGTATTTGTCACCAAGAGACCTGCCCTACAAGAAACGCTAAAGGGAGAGCTTCAGGCTAAAAGGAAAGGACAGGTGATAGTAGTTTGGAGAAGTATGAAGAAATTAGATCTCCAATAAAAGTAACTACATGGATAAATATAAAACTCAGTAGTTAGTATCCTCAGTATGTAACTTCACTCTTTATTTCCTCTAAGCTTTAGAACGCATTTGAATAAGAATCATATTACGATGTTACAGACACACGATATAAAGAGGTAATGTGTGTGTGTGAAAACAACAAAAAGAGGGAAACAGGGAGCAGAGACTGTGTATGCTATTGAAGTTAAGCTGGTATTTTGAACTAGTAGGTTATAGACTTAGGTTGTTTAATACAATCCCCAGAGTAACTGTATTAGTCAGGATTCTCTAGGGAAACAGAATCTACAGGAGATATCTGTCAATAATATGAGATTTTATAAGAGTTTCTCACGTGACCGTGGGGGTCCACAAGTACAGGTTCTGCAGAGAGGCTGCAAACCAGTGCCTTCAATGAAAGTCCAGTGAAGGTCCTTGATGAATTTCCAGGAGACGTTGGCTGTCCAAAGATGAGCTGGGAAATTCTCTCTGAATGTTGCAATCACTTCCCCTTTTAAGGCATTCAACTGATTAGATAAATCTCCCTGTCTGATGTAGATGTAATGAGCTATCTATGCAGTAAACTCACTGGTGACTAAGGTCATTATATATTAATAAAAGGGTCAATCCAACAAGAAGAAATAACAATCATAAACATTTATGTACCTAATCACAGTGCCCCAAAATACATGAGCAAGCACTGACAAAAGTGAAGGAAGAAACAGACACCTCCACAATAATAGTTGGAGTCTTCAATACACCACTTTCATCAATGGATAAAATATTTAGTCAAAAGATAAAAAGGAAACTGAGAACTTGAACAATACTATAAATGAACTAGAACTAACATACATATATAGAACACTGTACCCAAAAAGAGCACAATATACATTATTCTCAAATGCACATGGATCATTCTCTGGGGTAGATCGTATGTTAGGTCACTAAACAAGTCTCAATAAAATTTAAAAGACTGAAATTATACAAAGTATCTTCTCCAACCACAATGGAATGAAGCTAGAAATCAATAACAGAGGGACAACTAGAAAATCCACAAATGCATGGAAGTTAAACAACATACTCTTGAACCATCAATGAGCCAAAGAAGAAATCACAAGGGAAATCAGGAAATGTCTTGAGAAAAATGAAAATGAAAACAAAACATACTAAAACTTATCAAAGGCAGCAAAGGCAGTGCTCAGAGGGAAATTTACAGCTCTAAAATGCTTACATTAAAAAAGAAGAACAGGGAAACGGATGTGGCTTAAGCGACTGGGCTCCCATCTGCCATTTAGGAGGTCCAGGGTTCAATTCCCAGGGCCTCCTGGTGAAAGGCAAGCTGGCCCAGGCGACGAGCTGGCCCGCGCAGGAGTGCTTGTCCGTGCAGGAGTGCTGGTCCGTGCAGGAGTGCTGGCCTGCACAGGAGAGCTGGCCCATGCAAGAGTGCTAGCCCATGCAGGAGTACTGGCCCATGCAGAGAGCTAGCCCGCACAGAGAGCTGGCCCGTGCAGAGAGCTGGCGCAGCAAGATGACACAACAAAAAGAGACACAGAGGAGAGACAAAAAGAGACGCAGGAGACCAGGGAGCTGAGGTGATGCAAGAGATTGAGCACCTCTCTCCACTCTGGAAGGTTTCAGGGTCAGTTCCCAGTGCCACCTAAAGAGAAGACAAGCAGACACAGAAAAACACACAGAGAGCAGACAGCGAGTGCAAAACAATGGGGGGGGGGAGCAGAAATAAATAAATTAAATTAATCTTTAAAAAATAAAAAACAATGATCTCAAATTAGAGACCTGGCCTCACACTTGGAGGAACTAGAAAAGAGGAGCAAACTAAACCCAAAATAAGCAGAAGGGAGGATATAGCAAACATTAGAGCAGAGATAAATGAAATAGAGAACTTAAAAAAAAAAATAAAAAAAAAAATAGAGAGCTCTTTGCCAAATCTATTGCAAGAATGAAGATGATTCTCAGAAATTAGACTGTCAACATTCCAGAAAATGTCAACATCATGCTAAAGGGACTCACAGTTATTGTAAAGAGTCCCAGAAGAACCCTGAAGAAAGATGTCAATCACAACAATGTAGAACTCTGTCTCCTTGGATAGAAAAAGAAGCACTATTTGGGTTAACAAATAGTGGGGAAATAGAAAAGAAATGGATATATTTGGCACTATCTGTAGTCATGTATAGTACATAATCAAGTGCGTTACAATGGGTTTCCATTACAAGATGAGGTCTGTCATCTTTGACACTTTGTCAGCAATATCATTATTCAGAAGAGTGGGGTCTCTTGTTGAAATCTGAACTTACTTGGGTAAAAAATACAGCCTGAGTTCAGATGAGGCCAGGTGTTACTTATTCAGTATCTCAAGAAAGATGAGATAATTATTGAAGGAAAAGATATTGAACTTGTATCAGATTCAACTGCTTTGATTCAGGAAGTCACTATAGTTAAAAACAAGGATATCAGAAAATTTTTGGATGGTAACTTGTCTCTGCAAAAGGAACAGTTCAAGAAACTAATGATTAATAAGATATGAGTTGTCCAGCTATGGAAACAAGATGCCAAATATACTGGCAATATTTTAAAGAAACAATAAAATTCATCCGTTGATTTGATACTTTTGATTAAAAAATAATAATAGAGGATTGTGGGAAGATGGCGACAGACTAACAGGGAGAGATGAATGCTCTCACAAAAACAACAGAGAAAGAGCCAAAAGCTGTCCAAAGGACCAGCTTTGGGGGTCAGTAGACCAGGACAGTGCTACACAACAAACCAGGGGGGTGAAGGACAGAGAGACAAAGAAGCCGAAATGAAAAACATGAGTTACCAAGGCCCCATGGTGCCAGGAAGGGCTCCCCTCCCCTACCCCCAAAATATTAAGCTGGGGTAAAACACCTGACTCACTGCAGCCAACTGAGAGGGGAGCAGTCATCGTCCTCCCTGTCAGCTGTTTCAAGGAAAAAGGGAGGGGAGGTCAGGGTGCTTTTTTTTTTTCAGTGAATTCAGCCAGCAGAGCCCGCTTTGAATCTCTGGAGATTCAACACAGGAACACAGGAAAGCCAAGACTGAAACACCTCCATGGAACAGTGCGCTGACTAGTGCCATCTGCTGGCCGGTCTGGAAATTGCATGGACAAAAACTGTTCATGCTTTCTGTATCCAACACCTGGGAGAAAATTTGGCCCCACTAGTGAGTCCATAGCCCAATTTTGAAAACTTAAGCTGGGCAATTTTAAAGACTGAGTAAAAGTTGAACCAAATATCAAAGAAGAGCTGTGAGAAGGGAAAAAAAAAAAAAAAAGGCAAGAGAGAGAAATTATCCATTGGCATAAATTCACCAACATATTCAGATGCCTGGACATCAGCAAAATACAAGCCATACTAGGAAACAGGAAAAGATGGCCCAGCCAAAAGTATAAATCAAATATCCTGAAGAGATACAGGATTTAATACAATTAATCACTGATAATCACACAACACTCCTATATCACTTCAAAGAATTTAAAGAAAATGTCACTAAAAAATTAAAGGGTATTAAGAAGACACTAGGAGAGCATAAAGAACAATTTGAAAACCTGCAAAGAAAAGTAACAGACCTTATGGGAATGAAAGACATGATGGATGAGATTAGAAATACATTAGAGGCACACAAGAACAGATTTGAATTGTTTGAAGACAGAATTAGTGATTTTGAAGACAGAACATCTCAACTGGAAAAGACAGGAGAACAGAAAGAGAATGGAAAAAATGGAACAGAGTTTCAGGGAACTGAACGACAATGCAAAATGCACAAACATTCACATTATTGGTGTCCCAAAAGGAGAAGAGAATGGAAAAGGGGCAGAAAGAATATATGAGGAAATAAGGACCAAAAACTTCCCAACCCTTATAAAGGACATAGATATCAACAAGGACAACACACCCCAAACAGAATAAATCCAAATAGACACCTACTATTCAGAATGACAAATATCAGAGATAAAGAGAGGATTCTGAAAGCAGCAAGAGAAAAGTAAAGCATCACATACAAGGGAAACTCGATAAGATTAAGTGCTGACCTCTCATCAGAAACCATGGAGGAGAGAAGAAAGTGGTATGATGTATTTAAGGTACTGAAAAACTGTCAGCCAAGAATTCTGTATCCAGCAAAGCTGTCCTTCAAAAATAAGGGCAAATTCAAAGTCTTCACAGACAAACAAGAATTGATAGAATATGTTTCCAAAAGACCAGATTTTCAAAAGATACTAAAGGCGGTGCTGCAGCCTGAAATGAAAAAACAAGGGCAAGAGATTTGGAGAAGAGTTTAGAAATGAAGATTATTAGGAAGGGTAAACTAAAGAATAAGAAGAGAGACAATAGAATGATATGACAGCAAAGAGCTGAAGGACAAAATGGATGAAGTAAGTACTGCCTTTACAGTAATAACACTGAATGTTAAGGGATTAAACTCCCCAATCAAGAATGGGAAAAAAATATATGAGCCTTCTATATGTTGTCTACAAGAGACCCACGTGAGACATAAGGACACAACCAGGTTAAAAGTGAAAGGTTGGGGAAGCGGATGTGGCTCAATAGATAGGGCTCCCGTTTACCATATGGGAGGCCCCGGGTTCGATTCCTGGGGCCTCCTGGTGAAGGCAAGCCAGCCTGAGTGGCGCGGTGAGCTGAGGCAGCAAGACAACCCAACAAAGGGAGACAAGCAGACACAGAAAGACGCACAGCAAATGGACACAGAGAGCACAAGCAGCAAGGGGGGAATAAATACATAAATAAATAAAATCTTTAAAAAAAAAAAAAAAAAGTGAAAGGTTGGAAAAAGATATTCCATGCAAATAGTAACCAAAAAAGAGATGGAGTAGACCAGATAAATGTAAAACAACATTATAGTATATGAACAATAATTACTCAGTGCAACTGGCAAATTGTTCCTGTGATTAGTATTCTGTAATATTTTTTCATACAAAATAAACACTTGCTTTTAATTGAGGAGGGCTGGAGAATTGATATATTTTTGGATACGTCATTTTTCTTTTTATTTTTTTTTAAAGATTTATTTATTTATTTCTCCCCACCCCCCCACCCCTTGTTGCTTTTGCACTTGGTGTTTGCTCTCTGTGTTCTTCTGTGTCTGCTTGTCTTCTCTTTAGGTGGCAGCAGGAATTGATCCTGGGACCTTCCGGAGTGGAAGAGAGATGTTCAATCTCTTGTGCCACTCAGCTCCCTTGTCTGCTGCATCTCTTAATGTCTCTCCTCTGTGTCTCTTTTTGTTGCATCATCTTGCTGCACCAGCTCTCCGCTCGGGCCAGCACTCCTGCATAGGGCAGCACTCTGCATGGGCCAACTCTCCGCTTCTGCCACCTAGCCATGCGGGCCAGCTTGCCTTTCACCAGGAGGCCCCAGGAATCAAACCCTGGACCTCCTATATGGTAGATGGGACCCCAATCGCTTGAGCCACATCCATTTCCCTTCATTTTCCTTTAACCCTTTCTTATTCATACTCTTTAATGAAAAGTAATAATCATTTAGTATGACTACTGTTGAACAAGATTTTGAATTTTTCTGCCTCAAAAAATTATGAATTGGCAAACTGTTATCTGCTGTAATTCATTCCAATCAGATGTGAAAGAATTCCCAAATAGAAATTTTATTATCTAGAAAGAATTATGCCCTAAATGAATATTAAATAACTAAACCAATAATTTGTTTCATTCTTAGAGATTATGTCTAATAGAGCTATAATATAAAATTTAGAATGATGTTATAATTAACTTCTATTATATTTGAATTATTATTTACATTTATAAAGGTTTATTGCTATGCTATTTTTAAAATTGATTATATTAAATCTAACCTGGCCTTGCACTCTCATTTAAAATTTGTAATTTCTTTCAATTTATTTTTCTATTTATTTTACAATTTTACAATAAAGGACTTTTTAATAGCCAAAAAAAAAAAAAGCCATTGATTATATACTTTGGATAGATTTTATGGTATATGAATATATCTCAATAAAACTGCTTAATAAACAAATAAATAATTGTGCAAGAATAGCCAGAAATAGCAGCTATGTACAGCAGGGGAAACAGAGATTGAGAGGTAAGGAATTTTCTTGTTTGTTTGTTTGTCTGCTTTTTGTTTATTATTACTATTGAAATAATGAAAATGCTTTATTAATGACTGAAGTGATGAAGACAAAACTATGTGATTATACCAAATAACACTGATTGTACACTTTGGATAAATTGTATGCTTTACTAATATATATCAATAAAATTGATTTGTTTAAAAAATAAAGAAGAATCAATGAAACCAAAAGTTGGTTCTTTGAAAAGATCAATAAAATCGACAAACCTTTAGCTAGACTGACAGGACAAAGAGAGAGAAGATGTAAACAACTAAAATCAGAAATGAAAGGGGGTGGGCATTACTACTGACCCCAAATAAATAAAAAGGATTTTAACAGGATACTGTGACCAACTGTATGCCAATGAATTAGATAATCTAGATGAAATGGACAAATTCCTAGAATCACACAAACTATACTTACTCAAGAAAAAAACAGAGGATATCAACAGACCAATATCAAGTAAAGAGATTCAATCAGTCATCAAAACCTCCCAACAAAGAAAAGCCCAGGATAAGATGGCTTCACTAGTGAATTTTACCAAACATTCCCAAAAGAATTAATACCAATCCTGCCCAAACTCTCCACCAAAATTGAAGGCAACAGTTCCCAATTCATTCTATGAGGCCAACATCACCCTCATTCCAAAGCCAGATAACGATACCACAAGAAAAAAAATTTACAGACCACTACCCCTCATGAATATAGATTTAAAAATTCCTCAACAAAATATTAGCAAACCAAATCCTACAGCACATTAAAAGAATTATACACCATGATAAAGTGGGATTTATCTCAGGTATGCAAAGGTGATTCAACATAAGAAAATCAATTAATGTAATGCATATTAATAGAACAAAGGAAAAAAAAAGTAGATGATCATTTCAATTGATGCAGAAAGGCATTTGGCAAAATTCAGCACCCCTTCTTGATAAAACTAGGAAATAGAATGAAATATCCTTAACATAATAAATAGCATATATAAAAAACCCACAGCTAACATACTCAATGATGAAAGTCTGAAAAATTTCCCCCTACAATCAGCAACAAGACAAGGATGGCCACCCACTGTCACCACTGTTATAAAACACTGTACTGGAAGTCCTTGCCAGAGCAATTAGGCAAGAAAAAGAAATAAAAGGCATTCAAATCAGAAACAAAGAAGTAAAAACTTTCCCTTTTTGCAGATGGTATAATCCTATATATAGAAAATCCTGAAAAACCCACAAAAAAGATACTAGAGCTAATAAATGAATTCAACAAAGTGATTGGGTATAAGATCAACAACCAAACATCAGTGGTTTTTTTTTTTGTTTTTTTTTTTTGTTTTTTTTTTTTTTTAAAGATTTTATTTATTTATTCATTTCTCCCCCCCTTGCTGCCTGTGCTCGCCGGGTCAGCCAACCACGCCGTGCAGGCGGGCCTGCCCCCACCAGGAGGCCCCGGGAACCGAACCCGGGGCCCCCCGTATGGTAAATGGGAGCCCTACTGATTGAGCCACAGCCGCTTCCCATCAGTGGTTTTTATATACACTGGTAATGAACAATCTGAAGATGAAATCAAGAAAGAAAATTCATTTATAATAGCAACTGAAAGATTTAAATATCTAGAATACATTTAACTAAGGATGTAAAGGAATTATACATAGTAAACTACTAAACATTGCTAAAAGAAATCAAAGAAGACCTAAATAAATGAAAGGATATTCTGTGTACATGGATTGGAAGACTAAATATTATTAAAATGTCAATTCTCCCCAAAGCAATTTACAAATTCAATGCAATCCCAATCAAAATGTCAACAGCCTTCTTTGCAGAAATGGAAAGGCCAATCATCAAATTTATATGGAAGGGTAAGGGGCCCTGAATAACCAAAACCATTTGGTAAAAGAAGAAGAATGTTGGGAGGACTCACACTTCCTGATTTTAAAACTTATTACCAAAGCTATAGTAACCAAAGCAGCCTGGTACTGGCATAAGGACATACAGACCAATGGAACTGAATTGAAAGCTCAGAAATCAACCATCACACCTATGGCCACCTGATTCTTTACAAGGGTGCCAAGTACACTCAGTGTGGAAAAAATTGTCTCTTCAACAGATGGTGCTGGTAAAACTGGATAGCCATATGCAAAAGAATAAAGATGGACCCCTACCTCATACCAAATACAAAATTTAACTCAAAATGGAACAAAGACCTAAAAATAAGAACCAAACTATAAAAATCCTAGAAGAAAAAACATACAGAACCATTTTCAAGACTTTGTGTTAGATAAGCATTTCTTAGATTTTATATCAAAAGAATGAGCAACAAAATAAAAAATAAATGGAACTTCATAAAAATTTTGAAAATTTGTGCACGAAAAGACTTCATCATAAAAGTAAAAAGAAAACCAATAGAATGAGAGAAAATATTTGGAAACCACATATCTGATAAGGGTTTAATATTCAAAATATATAAAGTATCCTATAATTCAAAAACAAAAAGACAAACAACCCAATTAAAAAGGAGCAAAAGACTTGAATATTTATACAAAGATGATACAAAAATGAAAAATAAACATATGAAAAGATGCTCAGCATCATTAGCCATCAGGGAAATTGAAGTGAAAATCACAATAAGATACCATTTCACACTCACTAGAATGTCTACTATTTTAAAAAAAGGAAAATAGCAAGTTTTGAAGAAGATGTGGAGAAATAGGAACCCTCGTACACTGTTCATGGGAATGTAAGATGGTGCAGCCACTGTGGAAAAGTTTGGTGATTCCTCAGAAAGTTCAAGTACAGAATTACCGTATGACTCAGCCAGCCCACTTGTAGGTATATACCCCAAAGTACTGAAAGCGAGACTTGATATTTGCATACCGATGGGCACAGCAGTATTATTCACAATTGCAAAAGGTGGGAGCAATCCAAGTTTCCACAACAGATGAATGGATAAACAAAATATGGTATATACATACAATGGAATATTATTTGGCCGTAAAAAAGAATGAAGTTCTGATACATGCAACAATGGCTGAACCTTACAGACATCATGTTGAGTGAAATAAGCCAGACACAAAAGAACAAATATTGTATGATCTCATTCATATGAAATAAGTAGAGTTTGCAAATTCATAAAGCCAGAAACTAGAATACATGGGGCTGGATGGGAGTGGGAAATGGGTGTTAATGTTTAATTGGTATGGAGTTTTTTTGTGATGCAAAAGTTTTGGCAATGGATGATGGAGGCAAAACTTTGTGAATAAATAACACCACTGAATTGTACATTTGAAAGTGGATAAAAAGGGAAATTTTACGTTGTATATATGTGACTAGAATAAAAATTTTTAAAAAAACAACATAGGACTATACCACACAAACAGTAAACCCTAATGTAAACTAGGGACTATAGTTAATAGTATAATTATACTAATATTGTCTCATCAATTGTAACAAAAGTACCACACTAATACAAAATGTTAATAGGGAAAACTGTGTTTGAGAGCATGATATATGGGAAAACTGTGCTTTCTGCATGATTTTTCTGTAAACATACAACTGCTTCAATTAAAAAGAAAATAAGCCAGTCACAAAAAACTACAGATTTGTATGATTCCATTTATATGAAATAACAGAATAGTCAAATCCAGAGACAGAAAGTAGATTAGTGGTTACCTAGTGCAGGGTGAATAGAGGAAAGGGGGAGTGATAGCTGATAAGTACAGGTTTCTTTCTTTTTTTTTTCTCCCATTGTACAAAATGTCCCCAATATTGCTTTCACAGTGAAAACAAAAGGAATTTCAAGATAGATACAGAGATTGCAGCTCAGAATTCAAAGTCCTTGCTGGCCATGTTGATGGCCCAGGCAAACTACTTACTCTGTCTTTTGCTGTAGAACTTTTGCTGTAGACATTCTCTTTCGGCACACTGAACCCCCTGCACCAGGTGGTGCTGAGGCTGGGGTGCACGCAGTTGAGTTTGGATGTACCCACAGTGACCTACTTGTTCTCCTCTTTGCTCAGGGTTTGTGTGTTCACCTTCACAAGCTGTTCTTCTAGATTTTTCAGCAGCTTCCTCCTCTCCAGGAAGCTTTGGGACTTGCTAACTTTTCTGGATTTGTGTTCATTTTTGCATAGGCCACCCACTCCTTCTTCACCTTGATCTTTATCTGGAAATTCTGCATGGACTTGGTGAAGGTCTTTGGAGTTGCCTGCTGGTGATGCAGATGATGGTTATGGTTCGGTTTGCTGGGCTATAGGAGAGCATCTTAGCTGCTAAGCTATCTTCAGCATGGGTCAGGGCCCACAGCGGCTCCAGCAGAGTGGCAGATGTGTTGTATGCCCAGAAGACCTTGGCTGTCAGGCCATCCATTAGGATGCCCATCAGGTACTTAAAGATGCTTGTTCAGGCTTGCAACAGTCAGCCTGTCAAAGAGGTCATCTCTATAAACAACTGTAAATTCTTATACGCAGGCTCTTCTACTGGCACTTATTACAGAAGCTGATGGAGTCCTTCCCTAGAAAGTCAACCTCCACATGCTCCTGGCTGTCAACTTCCCAGGGAAGCTAGATATCCTCCACTCACAGTGAGCAGCAGGCCCACCATGTCTTCCTTCTCGTTCCTGGCTCACAGTGCCAGCTTATCCATTTAGTACAGGGTCACCGCTCACTGTCTTTTCTTCACTTCTTGTGACTTCCAATCAATACTGAACACGGATCTCAATGATGACCCTTCTCAGGCATAACGCTAGTTCGTACTTTTGCCAATCTTTTCTTCCCCTTCAGGTTTGAGCTTGGGTTCAAGCATGATGTACTTGATGGAGTTCTGGATGCTTTCTGTTCAGTAAACCAGATGTGTTACCGTCTTGTCGGTGTAACCCACCAGGGACTCAGGGATTTCTGAGACCTTGCCTCAATTGATCATCATGTTTTCTGGCATGATCCTCCTTTTCAATATCCCCAACTTGAGGTGGTCACCTGGCCTGGAACAACCCTGGCAGCTCAGTCTTGAAATTGCTTTATCTTTTCTTGGTAATCATGTGCTTCTCTCTGGGCAGGGCTTTCTAGGCTGCGCCTCTGTCCACAAAGTATCTGTGGCTCTCTGTGAAGTCACACTTACCCAGTTGCTTGATCACTTTTTTCTCTTCTGCTGTCATTTCCACCAGAATAGAAATTCCCTTCATTGGGAAGTGGCTCATATAAGGGGACGAAGTATGGGCCTTTGTGTACCAGCTGTTTCCATTTCACACATCTTCACTCTCTTCCTCTTTCCACGGGCTCTGGTGTCGTTCTTTGTCCTCCTCCACAGCTTGGCCCACAGATGTGGAGCTCCCCAGGAGAACCAAGGGCAGCTCACATACAGTCCTCCCTAGCTGTATGACATCCCTGCCATGTATCCCCGGAGTTTCTTTTTTGATATGACAAAATGTTCCAAAATTAGACTGCGGTAGTGGTTTCACAATTCTCTAAATATATTAAAAATCACCGAATTGTACATTTTAAATGGGCAAACTCTATGGTACTTGAATTTATCAGTAAAGCTGTTTACGGGGGCAGATGTGGCTCAAATGGTTGGGCATCTGTTTCCCATATGGAGAGACCTGGGTTCGATCCCCGGGACCTCCCGGTAAAATAAAGAAAAATATAGAAGTATGCGGGCGTGCCGTCAGGCCCTGTGAGCAGGTACGCCGTCTGGCCCCGCAGGACCACACAGTAAGATGATGACATAACAGGAGAGAGACACAGGGGAGAGCCAAGATGAGACATGCCGAAAAACCAGAACTGAGGTGGCACAGGTGGCAGAGGGCCTCTCTCCCACATCGGAGGCTCCTAGGATTGAATCCCGGTGAGGACAGGAGGAGAAGAATGAGAGGAGAGCGCAGGAAACAGAACCAGAGCATTGCCCAATGAATGGACACAAAAACAGCAAAAAAACTGGGGGTGGGGGTTAAAATGGATAAAAAGTAAATAAGTAAATAAATCTTTTAAAAAGAGTTTAAGGAAATAGTAACAAAAAATAAAATAAATAAATGACCCATGGGAGCAGATATAAGTCAGTGGTTGAGCACCTGCTTCCCATGTACAAGGCCCTGAGTTCAATCTCCAGTACCTCATATAAATAAATAAATAAATAGATAGATAAATAAATAAATAAATAAATAAAGACCTTACAGCACTACAAGAGCCTTATATTTTGAAAAAAATTCAATTATTTTCCACTACATTCTATCAAGGCAGGGAAGGGAATACTTTAAAAACATTTCAACAGTTATATGTGTGGCATTTGAGGCTTTTATGGACCCCAGAAAATCATGTCCTTAGGGTTATTCCATTCTTGTGCACATAAAACTATTGTAGGTGGGACCTTTGATTACATTCCTTCAGTTAAAGGCCTCTGATTAGATTGCTTGATCCAGGGTGGGTCTTAATCCTCTTACTGAAGTCCTTTATAAACAAAGGAATAAAAAGCCACAAATACAGAAGAAAGCTGCAGAGACAGAGAGGAACCTAGAAGCCAAGAGAGAAGGCCCCAGGAGCCAGAAACTGAAATCAATGGACCACAGAAGCTGAGAGGAAGCTACTTTAGCCAGCAGCTGAAAGCAATGAGGCCAAAGGAAAGGAAAGAGATAAGTGGATGCTGCCATGTGCCTGATGGCCCACAGCTGCAGCTCAGGGAGAATGCATCTTGTGATGATGCCTTGATTTGGACACTTTCATGGCCTCAGAACTTTAAACTTTTAAATTAATAAATCCCCACTGTGAAAGCTAATCCATTTCTGGTTTATTGCTTGGCAGCCTTTAGCAAATGAAAACAACATATCATAAGAATTTTGGAGTCATCTTATAAAAACTCTAAGGCAGGGACTTTTAACCTTTTTTTTGTTCCACAGACCCATTTGCCAGTCAGGTAAAAAACATGACCCCTTACTAAGTCCACACTATACTGGGTATTATTTAATCAATATATCACACCCTCACCAACACATCCCCACAAGAATAATGTTTTTTTGAATTTCAATTCAAACTCACAGACACCTTGTTAAGAACCCCTGCTCTACAGAATGATTTTTCTGAATTAGTTTTTTTTTTAATTTTCTACTTTTACCAAAAAGTTCTTTCATTCTTTTTATTTTCTTCCCTTTTCCTTTTATCAGCCACATTGTTTTAAAAGTTTTACTGAAGTATAATTTACCTACTATAAAATCCACCCATTTTAAGTGCATAAATTGATGAGTTTCAGTAAGTATATACAGCTGTGTGTGCAACCATCACCGCAACCCAGTTTTGGAATACTTCTGTCACCCTAAAAAGTTCCCTTATGCGTATTTGGTCAATCCGTGCTCCCACCTCCAGACACAGGCAACCACTGATCTGCTTTCTGTCTCGAAAGTTTTACCTTTTCTAGAAATTTTACACGCACAGAATTATACCATATATAATCTTAAGGTTAGTATAATATTTTTTAAACCATCACTTTGGTGCATCTTCCAGTAGTTATTCTTTATTATTGCCAAGTAGGATTCCATCATATGGAGGCACCACATTGTATTTATCCATTTATCAGTTGATGTACACTTCAATTGCTTGGCTTTTAGTCATTATGAATAATGCTGCTGTAAACATTCACATACGTCTTTGTGTAGATATGTTTTCATTTCTATTGGTACATACTTAGGAGTGGATTTGCTAAATCATATAGTAGTTATATGTTTAATGTTCTAAGAAACTGTCAAGCTGTTTTTCAAAGCATCTGTACCATTTTACACTCCCACCAGCAATGTAAGAAGTTCCCAGTTTCTACATATATTGCAAACACTTAGGATTGCGATTTTTTTCGTTTGTTTGCTTTTGGTTTTGTTTAGCCAGCTTAGGGGGCATATTTGTGGTGTTTCACTGTGGTTTTAATTTACATTACCCTAATGTCTAATGATGGTGAGCACCTTTTCATGTACTTATTTGTCATCTATAGATCTTCTTTGGTGAAATGTCTGTTCAAATCTTTTGTCCTTTTTAAAAATTGGGTTATTTGCCTCTTTATTAGGAATTTGTAAGTTCTTTATAAATTCCGGATTCAAATCCTTAACCATTTATATGTTTTGCTAAACATTTTCTTCCAAGTCTATGGCTTGTCTTCATTTTTTTTAACAATGCCTTTTGAAGCAAAAGTTCTTGAACTTTGATGAAGTCCATTTTATCAAATTTTTAAATGGATCATGCTTTTGGTATATCTAAGAAATCTTTGCCTAATCCAAGTTTATGAAGATTTACCCCTATATTTTCTTCTAAGAGTTTTATCATTTTAGCTCTTATATTTAGGTTGTTGATCCTATATTTTCTTCTGGAAGTTATATAGTTTTACATTTTACATTTAAATCTAGGTAATACATTTTTGTGCATAGTGTGCAGTAAGTGTCCAGATGTCATTTTTTAAAACTTTATTTTGAAATACTTTCAAACTTACAGGAGTTACAAAAATAATACAAACTCCATACTGAGAATGCCAATAAGCACCCACCCCAGATACCCAGACCCGCCAATTTTAACATTTTGCCACATTTGCCATATTATTCTATCCATCCATTTTCTGAACATCTGAATATAGATTGTATATATCATGCTCCTTGAACACTTAATACTGCCATGTACATTTCCAAAGAACAGACTATTCACTTATTTAACTACCTTAAATACAGTTATCAAGTTCAAGAAATTTTACATTGATATAAAGCTTACAGTCTATACTCCAATTTTTTCCATGTCCCAATAATGTCCCTTTGAGCCTTTTCTTCTCCCTTGCTAGATCCCATCCAAGATCATGAATTGCATTTTAATTGTCATTGTCTCTTTAGTTGCTCTTTCTTTTTTTTAAAATGTGGTAATATATATACATTTTAACTACTCCAATGATACTATCTCATGGGATTAATCATATTTTCAATATCACAGTACCCTCACCACTTTACATTATGAAAAATTTCCCATCTTCCCATATAGAAACCCTACAGACCCATTATGTACTAACTCCCTTAGATATCATTTTTTAATATATGGATATCCAATTGTTTCAGGATCCAATTGAAAAAGATTACCCTTTTTCCCAATGCATTATCTTGGCATCGTTTCCAAAAGTCAGTTGATCATTTTTATGTAAGTTTATTTCTTGACTCAATTCTATTTCTTCGATCCATTTGTCCATAGTTTTATAGTAAGTTTTGAAGTCAGATAGTGTAAGATCTTTAGCTCTTCCTTTTCAAAATTGTTTTAGCTCTTCTAGGTCCTTTACATTTCCATTTGAATTTTAGAATTAGCTTGTCAATTTCTACAAGGAAATCTACTGAGAATTTGATAGGAATTGCATTCAATCTATAGATCAATTTGGATCTTCCAATCCATAAAGACGGTATATCTCTCCATTAATTTTGGTCATTTTAAATTTATCTCTGTAATATTTTATAGTTTTCAGTGTACAACAATACATATTTTTAAACAGCACTGATAAACTTCTTACTTAAGCTTTAAATCTGGGATCAAATTATAATAGCAAATCTTGCAAAATTTATTTAAGAATCTTCCTGCCATAATTTTAAGATTACAATACTTTCTGTTCAACAATGGGACAAAAATAATAAACAGGTGGATAAAAACCTGTTATCTTATAAAATCTAACAATTATAAAACATTTATAAATCTAAACAAGAAAAAGTGAACTCCTGTGTCAAAGAAGGTACTTGCCTTCACTAAAATTCCCACAAAAGTTTCTGGCAGCAGAAACTAAATTCTCAGTCTGGTTCTTCTTCTCTAACCCCCAGCAAACCCAAGAAAATTCCATAAATTAGTGATATATCCATAAACAAAAAAATTTCTATATATGTAACTTAACACTGGATACACCATAAAATGTAACAACTTCAGTCTTTCTGTCTCAATTGTTATAGCATGATTTTTGTCTACAATTGTAAACGTACAAGACTTCATGGTAGCATAACTGTCAAATAAAAGGGAGTTAAGGTTCTATCAAAGGTTAAATGTATGAATGTTAACAAATACTTTTTAATGAAAAACTCATTTTTAAAAAATTGCACATTCATACTAGGATGTACAAAAGAGTTCTTAACTACACTATTTATAATAGTAAAAAACAGAAACTACCCAAAGCCCATTGACAAGAGCAGATGCATACATTGTGGTATATTGACATTATTGAATACTGTACTATAGTGAAAATTAATGATCTATAGCTATATATGGAACATGATGAATATTATATACACAATGTTGAGGGCAAAAAAGAAAGTCCAGGAAGACAACAAGCAAGATGATTCCAAGCAAAATTAAATGTATTGTTTGAGCACACATATATTCATAATAAAAACTGCTTTTAAAGAGGCAAGGCAATGATAATAAAAAAACAAAAACAAAAACAAAAAACACCACCACAATTGTAGTTAAAGGAGACTAGGTATGGAAGTGGCAGGAGAAGGTAGGAAAGGTAGGAAAATGGAATAGGTAAAGGACACGTAAATAAATGCAAGTTACTAGTAATGTATTAGTTCTTATGTTGATTGGCAGTTCAATGCTTTATAACATAAATACATGCTATATAATTCTTTTCTAAGTATCGAATATTATATTAAAATGTTTTTTAAAAAAAGGAAAAAACTATTTTAAAAATCACCCATTATAAACAAATTCCTAGGATCTTAATTGGGCACTTAGAATGTACTTCAAATTTTTTTACCTTTGTTTCTGTTCAGTTGCTTTGTCCAAATGCTGAAAGATATCCTGAAACAGAGTGCAGCTGGATCGACTATTAATAGTATAGCCATATCCTCTTTTCCAATATTGTTTCAGATCATTTAAATATTCTAATACCTAAAAACAAAAATTACAAAAATCATTTCTAGTACATTTTAATTAATGTTACAGATTCCCTGATTTAATGATCTTCTCAAAAAGGTTACATTGTTTAATTACCATTCTGCACAAAGTATAGAAGGATCTTAGCATTCACAAATTTTATATTTGCCATTTCAAGCATTTCAAAGTTGGCTCCATAGATCCATGACACATAGATTTATGTTGAACCATATGTACATAAGGGCTGGTGTGCAAAAGGTGGGTGTATTTACAGCCAATAACATAACATCTGTAACAGTTCAGGATAGTGGAGTAAGGACATATGCTCACAATCCCCTTTCTTCTAAAATTACATTAAGATGAGAACAAAGATATATATCCATATAGAAAAAGGAAAAAAGGTATATACAGGAGAATATTCATTAAAGCACAAGAAAGATGCTAATAGTAGATCCAGAAATGTTAAGAATTTTAGGAAGACAGAAACCAAATAGAAAACAACTGACTTTGGTTCATGTATTGGTTTGGCAAAAGTAAGGAATGTTGTATCAGTATACACACTCTAGAGGGCAAATAGGCAAAATCCATGAAACACACATAATCCATGGTCCATTTAATTTCATTTCTCATAAAGTAGGAGGAATTCACAGAGAAATACTACTCCCATTCTCAAAGGAGAATGTAAACGAATGTCTCACAGTAGCACTGCTTTATAGGGACCAAAAAACAAAAGAAAGGCTGAAACACAGTGCTAGATTAAAAGAGACTAAAAAGACATGACAAATAAATGCAATGAGTGAGCCTTGATTCATCTTATGACTTTATTGGGATAATTGTGAAAAATTGGATATTGACTTTATATAATATTGTACAAAATTAAGTTATACTGTGGTTATTAAGAGACTATTCTTATTCAGATGGAAGCCCAAGTATTTAAGGGAGAAATGTCATGATGTACAGAATAATACACCCCTCACCAAAAGATGTCAACATCCTAATACTTGGAATCATGAATATGTTCCCTTACATGACAAAAGGGACTCTGTAGATGTGATTAAATTAAGGTTCTTGATATGGGAAGATTTTCCTAGGTTATCCAGGTGTGCCCAATGTTATCACAAAGGTCCTTATAAGAGGGAGGCAGGAAGGTCAGAGTCAGAGTAGGAGGTAGATGGAAAGCAGAGGTTGGAGTGAAGTGAGGAAATGGCCATAAACCAAGCATGCAGGTAGTCTCTAGAAGCTGGAAAAGGCAAGTGATGGCTTTCCCCTCAAGCCTCCAGAAAGAACAAAGCCCTGTCAAGACCTTGATTTTAGTACTATAAGACTCATTTTGGATTTCTGCCCTCTAGAAATGTAATGATAAATCTGTGTTGTTTTAGGCCACTAAGTTTGTGATAATTTATTTCAGCAGCAATGGAAATGAAAAGCAAAAGAAAAGGAAAAGACAAATAACAGAGAATCTTACAGTTCTAGGGGTGTTCTTGAGTTACCTAATCTAGTCCCATCATTTAACAGATGTGGAAATCAAGGCACAAAAAGATTAAGTGTTAACTTGAATCCAGATCTTGACTTTCAGGTTTTTGCAGAATATCAAACCACCTCCCAGCAGAGAATGGAAGATGCACAAAAACTAAGAGTAAAATGTTTGAAAGGGGAGGGACTCAAGTAAGGGAAAAGGAGGAAAGTACAGGTAGGTAGTGGGAGAATGAAAAAGCAGAGGCCTGTTATGATCTGGGCTGTGAATTTTCACTGCAGGGAAAGTATCCTGCACTTAAACTAGGACTTGTCTGCCCTCAAAAGTAAGAAACCACATGGATATAGTTACTCAGAATAGGAAAGGCAGGTGAAACATCTCCAACCATATTCCACCAACTAGAGTAACTCAGGCAAATAAGAAGCTCCTCTGTTAAAACATAAATTTTCCTTTTGCTCATCACTCATCAGACATTTATACAATAGTGAAAATCATTTCATTATGTTTATCAGCTTTTTTCCCTAGGAAAGCAATCTAGATAGGGAGAAAAAGGAAGTAAGGTAATTTTGATACATGTATCAAAATGACCATAAGTCTCAGTTTATACTTGTTCTGGCATAATTATTATAAGCACCCCTTTTACTTTCTAAAGTGTCCCAATATGGAAGATAAGTTATATGGTTATCCTAAGTACAGGGCACTTCATGGAAGCGCAGGCCAGGAAGTTTCTGAAATGATAAGCTATAGCAATTAGAAGAGAAGAGCAGAGAATAGGGTACCTGGGATGGAGAAAAAGTAGGTCACCAGGAAACGATTCAGGAGAACAGAAAGGGGAAATACAATACCCCTACTTGGTACTGGTGGTCTGCATCCTATAGAAATAATCCTTTGAGGACCCTTTCCCCTTCTTCCACCTCACCCCTACCCCAACCTCAGCAAAATACCACAGAAAATCATGTATCACCTTTAGTCTAGTTGCTGGCTACTTAAGTCTTTGTGTGTAACAAAATAAAATCACTTGTTTACCTTCAAATGTACCTTCGCTCTCAGCTTAAAAGCCTGCTTTTTAAAAGGCAAGATACCATGGCAAATAGTACAGCTCTTTTCAAACTATGGGATTAAATTTTGAAATTAATAATTTATTTTCATACAGAATATTGAAGATTTTATATGTATGCAAGGAATGATTAAGATCCTGAATGACTAATACATAGAGACACATTGTACTCTGTGCTAGGATTTCTATCCAACACTGCTATCCACGATGTCTAAGAAAATAATTAACACTCTTCTCCCCCACCTCTTTGGCAGTCAACACCCCAGAATTGATCAGATTCACCTCCCTTAAAGTTACTAGAGGCACCGTCTGCCTTTCTCTGTCTGGAGTCTAAAAGTAGGCAAGACAGCTATATGACTAAAGAAAAAAAAAAAAAGGACTATGAAGTGGGGAGATAGAAATTGTGGATGAATTACTGACATTGCCAGGTGGAACACAGTACTCAATTTCTCAAGCAAACTGTTATAAAGGAAATAGGTCTTTGGAAAATCATTTGTCCTAAGTTTTGGTTTCTTATAGAAAAAAGAATTTGATTATAATAGTTCCACAGCCCCTGCCAGCAGTAAAATTTGATGATACGTTACACAGGTTTTTAACAAGAATAGAAACAAGAGTTTTATAAACCCAATTTACAAGTAAGATGACACCTATCTAAACAAGTAGTCTCTCTTTATTTAAGAGAAATTACGAGTTTGTCACAGTTAATTCTCCCTACTCTGCTTGTTTTCTGGGAAAAAAAGAAAAAAGAAAAGAAACTTCAGAAGTAATACCTACCTTTGCATCATCTATGTCAAAAACATCGCACCAAGGAGATTTAACACCTTTAATTGCCAGGTCAAATGAACAGGTGAAAAAAGCTACCTGAATTAAATCTGGGGGGAAAAAAAGGGTAATTATTTGTGGGTTATTATTTTCTGCAATTTTTCAAAGGCTAAATATCTATAGAATGTCATGTGCAGCATATCTTTAGAAACTGAATATGTTTAGCTTGGAGAAGAGACTATCCAATTTCTGACAGGCTATCAAAGAATTAAGACTTGCTCTGTACATCCAAAGCAGTAATACTGGAACAGTCAGGAAGAACACATAAGATACAAATTTCAGTCCAATGAAACAAAGAAACTTTCTATAAAAGAGTAACTTTCTTCCTGCTTTAAAAAGTATATATATTTCTTAAGGTCACCATTTACCTACCAAATCCAACAAAAACTTTATCACAAGGACATATATATATATACAACATAACTGGATTTTGATAATTTTAGAGGGAAGGGGGAGAGGAAATAAAGCTATAAAAGGTTTTGGTCCCCAACTTAGAAATTAGGAAAAACAAATTACATTTATTGAACTGTTTTTAACTATACAACAATTCATACTATAACATTAAGAAGAAAAGAATAAAGAACAAAGGCTGTAAAAGAGGAGAGATGACTGCAGGAGATAGCAAGGGACAAAGGGCACAGTGAGGGTCAGGAGGAAGAGGAAAGGAAGGGTCAAGGAAGAGAGGAACAGGGAAGCGGCTGTGGCTCAATCAGTAGGGCTCCCGTTTACCATATGGGAGGCCCCGGGTTCGGTTCCCAGGGCCTCCTGGTGAAGGCAAGCCCGCCCGCACGGCGTGGTTAGCTGACCCAACGAGCACAAGCAGCAAGGGGGGGATAAATGAATAAATAAATAAAATCTTAAAAAAAAAAAAAAAGGAAGAGAGGAACAAAGAAGAAAAACTACAAACTAAAGAGGGAAAGAAAGGTAGGTAACAGCACCAGCTTTTCAAACTTAGCTACTCAGCTCGGCACTGGGTTTCAGAATAATTTAGTTGGGATTTTTATGGCGCTAATAAACTGATTACCTTACTTTCAGAGATTTAAATAGGCTTGCAGGAGCAGGGAGAAGGGTTACTTGGGCTACAAAAGTAACAAATAAAAACAATGCTCTCTAGTCAATGTGAAGGGGGATGATATTTAATGCTATAGAGAGAAAAGAAGTCAACTCCAAGGGGTTGCTTCCATTGCTTTGATTTTTTTAAAATTTCACTTCCTTTCCACTTTCCCCAGGGAAACTGGGAACAAAAAATAATTGATCTTACATCCTTTAAGCACTAGTCCTGAGTTTAAATAATCCCCCTGCGGCAGTATGTAGCATAAACAATATTTCATTGGGAATATACAGAAAAGCCCTTTCAACACTTTGCCTATATAAATGTAAAGTTTTATAACCTCAAGGCATAACTTAATATAGTGATTTTAAGGGGCATATATGTTTGAGAAAGGACCTGGCTTATTCATATTCTAGTTCTGAAACTATGAAAATCTGCCCTAATGATCTATATTCTTTTTTTTTTTTTTTACTGGGAGGTACCGGGGATCGAACCCCGGTCTCTCCATATGGTAGACGGACGCTGAACCTCTTGAGCCACATCCGTTTCCCTGATCTATATTCTTTAACTGCAAGAAGGATGACTGGGAAAAAAAAAATTTCACCAAACTCTTCGAAATAGTACTACAGGTGAAAAAGCATGACATGAAGACTAATGTTACAAGAGCTGGCTCTGCCACTAATTATCCTGGTCAAGTCACTCTGGACTCTAATTCTGAATTTTCCTACCTAGAAAATAAAGCTAGACTAACAATCTTTCCTGATGAGTTATGGCTCTGATACATCCATTACAAAGCTCTGACTACTTGATCAGTCTTCTGGGACCTCAAAAATATTTCAGATGGATTATAGATTTAAAAATACAAAATACAGGACAAAATGGGGAAATATAATAATCTTGGGATGAGTGGTATTTCTAGGCAAAATACAACATTTAGAATCCATAATGAAGACAGATATGACTACATGAAAAATGTTAACTCTGTACAATCAAAGGCATCATAAACAAACTTCAAAGATAGGCAAAAGATTAAGATAAAATGATAGCAACATATAATATGCAAAAATTGTTAATAAAGGCAAGATTGTTAATAAAGGATACATAATTAACATATTCAAACATATAAAGATGTGAAAATAGCCCATAGAAAATGGACAAACTTATGAAGAGGCAATTCTCAAAGAAATTCAAATGGCTAATAAACATGAAAAAATGTTCACCTTCTCAAGTAATCAAAAAATGCAAATTAAAGTTAGACATCATTTTTCGTTAATCAAATTGACAACATTTAAAATGACTAATAATACCCAGTGTTGGAAGAGATACAGAAAAATGAGCATTCTCATATAAGGTTGGTATGAATTTTTACTACACCTTCGTATGACAATTTGAAAGTATACATCAACATGTACATTTCAAAGAGTTAAAACCTGAGAATAAATAATCTCAGATGGAAAATGGTTTCCTGTTTAAAAAAAAAAAAAATTCTGGACTGTATTAGCTCCACCTCCTTCCAGAAGTAAAATTCAATGATAGGTTAAATAAGTTTTTAACTGGGTTTGACCTAGAAATTGAATCATATATCCTATGAAATAGCATAAAACTTAAAAGAATAAGACATCTATATGTATAGACAGATTAAGTAAAAATAATTAGTAAGATGCAGGGAACTACATACATCTCTCTAGATTTAAAAAAAAAATTATTTAAGTATTCAAATATCTAAAGTATTTAAGCAGTTATTATGTGCCAGATACTATGCTAAATGCTTTGCATGAACTAATGTCATATAATCCTCATAACAATCCTATGAGGTAGGTACAATTCTTAAGCCCATTTTACAGAGAAGGAAATTGTAGCACAGAGGTATTAAAGAAACTGCCCAAGATCATAGAGTTAGTCAACAGTATAGTAGAATCGAAATTCAAATACAAACAACCTGATTCCAGAACCCATGCTTTTAACCACTATGCTTATATTGCCTCCAAAAAGAAGCTGCTCCCAGATACACCATCTGTAAAATGATCCTTGTTCATTCAATTAGAAACTAAAAATAGTTTTTAAAAAATTAACTTCAACAAATCTAAATGCCCACAAATAGGAGAGTGGATAGATAATGGTATAGTTATACAGTGGCATTCTGTACATAAATGTGAAATGAAGGAACTACAATTACGTGCATTAATCTGGACAAATAAACAACAAGAAGTTGAACAAAAATCAAATTTCAGACATTTCATGCAGTTTGACACCATTCTTAAAAGTTTAAAAATCTGCAAAATAATATCCCAATTATATAGAGAAACATAAACAGATCCAGAAGGACCAAGGGCCCTCAATTTATTTAAAGCAAATAACTGAAGCACGATTTTAAAATTTGATAAAACTAAGTTGTTGGAATATGGTGTTCATTAGATTGGCTTTTTTTTTTAAATTATTATTTATTTATTTATTTATTTATTTATTTATTTATTTTTAGGTACCAGGGCCAGGGATTGAACCTGGGACCTCATATGTGAGAAGTCGGCACTCAACCACTGAGTAACATCGGCTCCCCTGAGTTGGTTTTTTTCGTTTGCTTATTGTTTTGTTTTTAGGAAGCACTGGGAACTGAACCTGGGACTGCCCATGTGGGGAAGCAGGCATTCAACCACTGGAGCCACATCCACTTCCCTAGATTTGCTTTTATTTTTATCTACACGATTATTTCCCAACAAAGTAAATAAATTTAAAGCTCTACAGATGATCTCAAATACAGCCAGTCTGGGGAAACAGAAAAACTTTCAAATGCTAATCTAGACAGCTTCATTTTTTAAAAAGTCCTTATAAAGCATCCAGGTTCCACAGTTGAACAGATTCTAATTTACTTTCTTTACCCAACATCTTTTATTTACAGGCTTTTAATAATTGATTTTCAATATAACATAATCCACAATCTTTGTATGTATATTTGTCAATATCAGCCCTAGGGATTATAAATTCTTTGAAAGCAGGGGAAAATCTTATTATTTTTTTCTTAATTCCCATTGCTAGGCAACCATATACCCTAGTTTTCCACTTACTTTCCTAGCATTATTAGTAGGGATCCCTTTCACTCTCAAAAGTGTCCCAGTTTGGATGATAAATTGCATGGTCAGCCCATCTACTGCAATACCCTCAAAAAGAAAAAAAAAAAAAAACCACTCTGTCTTTCACTCTCTAAAATTTACCTCTTAGAACATTAACATGTACTTCTGAACTGCTTCAAAAGCTAAAGAATTTATAAGATTTTCCATTTGTATCACTTTATGAAGAGTAAATCCAGAAAAGATCAGTTGTGTTTTATAAATAATATTTGGAGTTAAGGCTTTATATATCCCTACCCTAAAAAATTTTTTTTCAGAATATAGCAAGAATCATACACATTAATTTACATAAAACTGAAAGAAGACTATGAATCTAAAAATAAGGATATCTAGGTCAAGGTATAAAATTTCCTTGACCTAGATAGAACACATTATTTTCTTAACGTAAATTCAATTGTGGGCCTTTGAAAGGAATAACTTTGTTCTCTTATTTTTTCATTTTCAGAGTTCAAAAACTTATTTAAACCAGAAGTTCAAATGAAAAATAATAGGCATATTACCTGCATTTAAATCATTTACTGGCACTTGTAAAGTAACTGCAACTTTTTTTAAAATGCTCTGCATTTCTGGTCCAGTTTTGAAGGCTTCTACATGGTACAGAGCTGTAGCATTCCTTTCTACTTCAGTTAAAAACTTCTCACAATGATCAAAGAACCTCATTAGTTTATCATTAATCCTTGGAGGGCCACACTCCATGTCTGAAAGAAAAAGAATTTAGATTGTGTGTGTGTGTGTGTGTGTGTAAAGCATTGACAAATGGTAATTCAGAATTATTGAAAATTCTGTTTCAAGTGTGAAAAAGGAACACTGACTATTCATCTGAATATCTGAAATAAGCACGTATTAATCAAGAAAGACATAGGGCAAAACTATTGCTCTTTTGCAATGATTGTGATTCATAAGAGAATATGCTAGAAAAGACTAAAGAGAGACAGCAACTATTGAAAATAAAATATAATGTGTTACAGCAATCCTACACAATTAAATTAAGGTAACTGAAATGACTGCTTCTTTAAAAAAAAACAAAAATAATCAGAAAGGAAAATCATAAAATGTGTAAAACTGCGTTATATAAGACTGTTTCTGTCAGGCACAGAAAACTTGGAAAAGCAAACTAAAAATTAGCAAAGTTTCTAATTGCAAGGTGAGAGATAATTCAACAGATTGAATATTTTTTTCCTACTCTAAGCCAAAATCTAAAATATTCGATTTTCTCAACGAATTTTCCCAGCCCGTCTCTACTTTACAAAATAGTCTGCTTTGGACAAAAACAACTGACAACAGCACAAAATACATTAATGTTTCTGGCCTACTGTGTCAATGTGCTAGGTGCTCTAGATTTATCTTCTAACTGAAGACCCCAGATAACTTTCCATTTAGAATTTACTAAGGTATGCTATTTCCCCGATTTGACCAAAATGTGTATGGGTCTCTACTAAAGGCATTCGAAAAGCATATGAAAGACACTGGGGTGCCTTTTAAGTTTTTTCAGAGTCATTTTGCAAATACACATATCTCAACCATTATTTCTCCAATAATACCAAGAAAAGAACACTTAATATATCATTTCTGGATACAAAATATGAGAAAATTGAATGTAGTTATACCATTTTGCTTGGGGTTGTGTGTGTGTATTTATGTTTAAGTCCCCTGAAATGGATAATTCAGCCCACTTTAACTGAAACTTTTAAAACTCGATTATAGTTTTAAAGAAAATATCTGCGGCCCAGGCGGTCACCTGCGACGTCTGGCGGTGGCAGTCCCGGGTGGTAGTGCTGCCAAAGCCCCTGCAGGAAAGCGGAGCCACTATCCACGCAGCGGTGCTTGGAGCTGGTGACCAGCCGCAGGCGGCCGCAGTTCTCGCGGCTGAAGAGAGAAGGGAAGAGCGAGGCCAGACGCAGCGCCAGCTGTCGCATGTCTTGCCGCCCCTTCTCCACCAGCTGCCCGTCCATCCAGTCCGCATACCACAGAGGCCAGCTGGCTAGCGCGGCACCCAGATCGCGTCCGCCGCCTGCGCCGACTCTGCCGCCATCCGGGCCGCGGGCCTGCAGCAGCCCGTGCAGCTGCCGCAACTTGCCGATCTGTTTGGCCGTGGGGTAGCGGGTGCCGTGACGGATGAGAGCGACCAGCTGTACCGGGGTGCAGGTCCCCTCCAGTAGCTCCGGGTCCCGCCGAGGCGCCTCAGGGTCCGGTAGCAGCCCGGGGTTGGCATCCTCGTAGCGAGTCTTGGTGCCGAAGTAGGGACTGAGCGCTGAAACCACCGGGTCTCCCGGTTCCTGCAGGGAGCAGCGCGCCAGCGACGACAGCAGCGCCGCAGCCAGGACCGCGGCTGGCGCTACGGAGGCCCCGAGGAGGCTGCAAGGGCCGCGGAGCATGGTGCGGTTTGGACCGCGCAGGGGGCGAGCCGGGGCTGGCGCCGTACTTCCGGCTCCCGCGGGCAGAGGGCGGGCCGGGAGGACGCTTCCGGCTTGTGCCCACCGGGCTGCGCTGCGTGCTCCCTGCGCTCGGGCTCTGAGGAGGCCTCAGCGGCTAGCGGAAGGTCGTGGGAGCTGGCGGAAAACCCGGAGGGATCTCCTAGACCTGTGGCTCAGGTGGGGCCTGCAGGTCTGGCCCCGGGGAGTCTTAGATCTGTGGCTTAGGTTGAACGGGTGTCGGCTGGCCCCCGAGCATGGGCGAGTTTCCTCCTAACCAACACCTCAGGAACTGACTCAATGACTCCCCCGGTTTTTAAACATTTTCTAGGGTGTGACTGAAGCTCGGACTAAGCCTTAGCCTCCAAGGTTAACAAAACATTTCACCTTTTAACCGATGTCACCATACTACTCCGTTCCATTATGTTTTTCAAAATGTGGTCCCTGAAACATCTGTATCAAATCCACCTGAGGCGCATGTTGAAAATGCAGGTCCCTGGGCTGTGCCCCAGGATGCCTCCTGAAGCCCAAGATTTTTTTTGCCCATTAGAGTTTGAAAATAAGCAGCATACGACAAGGCAGAGAACTTGGAAAAGGGCTCAGTTCTCCAGGAATGTAAGCCTTGATCTTTTGGTAGTATTTTGACCTGGACTAGCAGAGCTGATCCAGACATTAACGAGACAGCACACTGAAATTTCTATGCTTGTAGACAGATACTGAAGCCTCAGGGCTGACCTGATTCCTTAGGCAAACTGAGTCATAGCCCACCAGCTTTACTCCATTATTAAGTATGAGCTAATCTCTTGTGTGAAGCTAACATGCTATGTTTATCGTCAGGCCAGTTAGGTCCACACTGTCCTCCCATGGAGTTGCATACTCAGATTAGCAGCTGTGTTTGGCATAGGTTGTTGCACAGAATCTTCGCTTGATCCACCAAATCATAAACCCAGACAACACCTTGGTTCCTCCACTTGAACCCCAATTTATAAGCTGTTGGGCAAAGGATAAGTATTAAAAAAGCCATGTGGTGATCCAAATTCAAGGAAGTTTGGGCCATGTTTCTAAGTGTGGCTTTCCCTTCACAGACACTATTAGTTGTTTAAGCTCATCTCCATCTTAATTCCTTTTCTATACTTGGCCCAGAGAGGTTTACCTCTAAATGTTAACCAATGAAGAAACTGGTTCATCATGAGGAACAGATTTCAACTTTAATGCAGCAACTTTTATGGCGGTCTGTGGCAGGAAACCATCTTTAGGGCAACAAATGTTCTCTTGGCTATGTCGTTTTGTAGACTCTTTATGTCTGAATATTCATGGTCAGAATTTCACAGGACTTCTCTCAAAAGTAAATATCCACCTCTTTTTTATAAAATCCTAACCCTTACACGTATAGGCTGAAATACCTGATAAAATGCCTAAGTTCATTTAGCAGGTGTTTGTATCAGGTGCATCTCAGTATATTTTAGTGCTTTCTGTTTAATAATGGCCACCCCTCAGATCCAAACTTTGAGTCCTCAGGAGCTACCACCAAGTCTTCCTAAAGGCATAATTCACTTCTTCCCAATGAAGCAATGTTTGAGAACCTGCTCTACTGACAAAACTTCATGGCACATATTTTTTTTTTTTTTTTATGTTACACAGTATAACATAGTAATGAAATCATACAGTAGTTGTCCTTTTGTGGCACACATTCTTATATAGTAAATTTAGTAAATTTTCACCTAGCTTGATTTTATTTTCCTTCTTGTAATTCCTTACCTGTTAATTTTATGCTGCTTTTTATATGATGTAAACCAACTCCAATCATTTTGATACCGTGCCAAGATTTAAATACATGATAAAACAAAATTAGGTGATGCCTTCATATTTTCTTTCTTTTCTTTCTTTTTTTTTTTTTTGTTTGATTTTTGTCTTGTTTTGTTATGTTTTTTTTCTTGTTTGAGAAAAGGCAAGATGAAGTACAAAGAGCATATGTATTAGCCAAATACCAGAAATATGTTGGTTTTCATAAAGGGTATTTATTTGGGGTAAAATCTTACAGTTATAAGGCCCTAAAAAGTCCAACTCAAGGTACCATAAGAGGTACTTCCTCACCAAAGTCTGTTGCCATGTGTTAGAACAAGATGGTTGCAAGGGTTCAGCCTTTCTCTTCCTCTTAAGGCTCCGTGGGCCCAGCTTCTTCCGATCTCAGCTGTAGGCTGGAGGGCTCATTTCTTTGCGAACCTTCTCAACTGCTCAGGGCTCTGGTCTCTTTAACTGCAAACTATCAGGCGAATGGCTCAGCTCTCTCTGGTGCTCCAGGATCAAAACTGACATGGTTCTTTCTTTCTCTTCATCTTTTGTGTCTTTTTCTGTGTGAGTGTCCATTTATATAGCCCACCAAGGGGTGGGGACTCAATCCTGAATCACCCTAAAGCCCTAATCTTGATTTAATCAAGTAAACATATAACCTTTGAATTTAATACAATCAAAGAGTATCACACCCAGAGGAACAGACCAGTTTACAAACATAATCTATATCCCTTTTTTGGAATTCATAAATATCAAACTGCCACAGCATAGGCTTTGGATCCAGACTCCAAGCTCTTCCATTCATTAACTGAGTGACCTTGGGAAGTTATTTAAGTTCTCTGAACTTTAGTTTCCTTATCTGAAAATTAGGAATATGAGAACCTCTATTGGACAATTTTTGTGAAAACCAGAGATGATGTATATAAAACACCTATAAGCAGCTGCTATAAATGGGATTTTGATCATTAATAATGTTCAATATTGTTATCCCTGCACTATGATGCTTAACTCTGTAGCAATTATACAGTATACGCTTACATACACTGAACATTAAAGGGAATGACTTTCAGAGGCAAGACATGCATTTCTTTATTCTAATAATAAAAATCCACTAATCTCACTTAAGATGGATCCCTCATTCTTAGAGCAGTGAGCGGCCACTGAAAAGTTTTAAAAAGTGACAGGCCCAGCTCATCTTTTTCTGCCAGGTCATATCTTAATGCTCTAGCCAGTCTGTAATTTGGGTGCCCTTTCAAATAGGTAGATGCCCATTCTGATCCAAGTCAATGAGTTCAGAGAAGTTTACTCGGTGCAAAGCATGGATGCACCTTTGTGGGGACCACAGGATCAACTCACATAAGAGATTGTGGGGAATGTGTTTTATAAATCTACCACATCCCAGGAAATAGATGGAAAATTAATGTCTCAGTTTCCTTGAAGACATGGGAGAAGGATAACCAAGAGCACAGATAGAGAATCTGATTTGGAGCAGGAGAGGAAATCTTATCTTCTGGTGGAAGATTGAAGGATAGGTGCACATGTGTATGAATGTGTAGATCTAGCAGGAGGGACTTCATGGAAGTCAAACCTGATGGCCTCAGTTACCTCGGTGACATAAGAGCCAAGATTGTCTGAAGAGATCATAGGAATGGGAGTTAAGTCTTAGGGAAAGTGGAAATGGTTTGCGTTTGCAACTGAGAAGAATGGGAAAGCAAAAGGAAAGGATTTGCACCTGAGGGGAGGGGAAACCAAGTAAAAGGTTCAGTTCAATGGTCAGATCTGAGCATCTAAATGAGAATGGAAGACTTGAATTGGGAGTGGCTGTGCAGTTTTATCCATAAGTGAACATTATTTGTTGTATCATTCAGAGTGGAAAAGAAAAAAGTTGAGCGCTAATGTTCTCCATTATTCTGTCTTAAATGGAACCTCTTTTCTAATCAATTCTTTCACATTAAAGAATATGCTAAATCATTTTCCCGGTTATTAATAGGACCTCTAAAATAGTCACTCTACTCTTAAGATGTTACAGTGTTTTATATAGTTTTTAAGCTACAGACATCTACTGTACTTTTAAATTGGTTATTAAAGAAGATGGCTTTCTGGTCAAGAAACAAAGGGAAGGGAAAAGCTAAATTTTGTGGGGAAAAGGGTAGGCCCTCTATGTAAGCATATAGAACTTGAAGACCATGGTCTCTGGAGTTAAGCTTTCTGGCTTTTGAATTCTAGCTTCATCACTTAGTATCTGTTATATCTTGAGCAAGTTAACCTCTTTTTCTTCCATTTTTTCCATCTACAAAGTGGGAATAATAACATCTACTTCATGGGCTTGTTGAAAGAATTAAACAAGACAGTCTACATATCTTCTAGTTCTTGGCACAAAATAAATATCAGTTACTTTTATTAAGCAGAATTAAAGTGTTTCTTTTTTATTTTTTTAAAACTATTTTAAAGACGTTTAAGATTAAAGTTACATAAAAAATATACCCCACTTTCTTACCCTCTCATATTTTCCCCTATTAATAACATTTTACATTAGTGTGGTACATTTGTTACAATTGATGAACAAATATTGAAGCATTGCTGCTAACCGTATCTATAGTTTACATTATGGTTTATATTTTGCACTGTACAATTTTATAGGTTTTGACAAAATGTATAATGGACTGTATCCGTCATTGCAAAATCATGCAGAACAATCCCAAAGCCCTAAAAATGCCCTATGTTCCACCTCTTCTTCCTTCCCTTTCCCTCAGAACCTCTAGGTAACCACTATCTTTATCAGTTACAAGTTCTTCCATTACTACAATAATAATAAGTCTACTTTGTTCCATAGTTGCATTCTCATTTTATGTTTGTTCATTCCTCAGTCTTGAGGATTTGGAGATGGTGATGCCTGCTCTGCTTCAGACTGAGAGAGGTAAAGTGTTTCTTAATATCCCTTCAACCCTAATCAGGTCAACCAACATAAGACCAGTTTCTCATAGATACCTATTACCTCAAAATTCATTAAGCAACTAATTTTGTGCCTATGCCAAGAAGGTTTTAAATCTACTATCTTACTGTACTGCTGTTGTATCTTTCCTTTTATAACTTTTGGCAGTTATTGATTTAGTTTGTTTGCTTTTTGTTGCAGTAGATGAAGCCAACAGAAGATGGGTCCATGCGTACTAGATGAAGTTGGAGTGATCCATGCTTCAACAACAGTCTTTTCGAACTTATTTGAATAAATAGCCTGTATAGATCACAAGTTTTGCAGGCTACAAGAAACCTTTGCTCAAAAGGAACTAAACCATCACTTGTAGCTATCCATTAGACTGTTCCCCAGAATCTCAAAGCTAAGCTGATTGCTTAAAGCTGTGCTTCAGGTGATGTATAGAACTGAACCACACACAACTACAGAGGTGACCTGCTGTTTCACATTCTCTATTATTTTGCAATGGAATTATTTTACAATGACAAAGTGTCTCTGCCCTGACAATAGTGCCCTGACAAATCCTAGGACTTTGACGTTGGGAATGCTTCCTTCCCATTAAGTGCTGGTTCTAAATCTGCAGAACTGTTTGAGAAACCAGATGCAAACTATATGGTAAGTCTAAATGTATCCTTTATATGCTTTGATATTCACATTTAATAGAGAGAAACTATATTTACTTTCCAGTCCTGTACTATAGCGATTTTCCTGCACAAGTCAATATTGTTGCACAGAAACATCATTTCCTCCTGAATTCCCTTTCATCCAAAATACAATTATCCCATCATAAAAATAAATAATGGGTTCCCAATCACTATAAAAATCAACCTTCTTCCCTGTATTTTTCAAGAATAATCATAGACAATAACAATTGTGTTTTAGCAGCTTATTTTCTTCTGAAATACCATTTTTCTAAAATTGGAAAATCTCATTAACCCAGGGGTTCTTAACCAGGGGTCCATTGACCCCAAAGGGGTCTGTGGAAAGATTTCAGGGGGTCTGTGAGCTTGAATTGAAAAAAATCAATTTATTATCTTTATTTTCTCTGACCTCTAACTGAAATCTAGCATTTCCTTCACTTATGAATGTATGCAATAAATAAATTAGAGGAATATTCATTTCACCTGACTGGCAAAGGGATCCATGGAACAAAAAAAGGTTAAGAACCCCTGCATTAAGCCATTGGCTTCTTAAGAAAATAAGTTAGCTGACTTTAAAGCCATTTATATTTACTTATTATTCCAAGTAATGAAGAACTTTCAGGAGAAAAGTTCTTTTTTTATTAGTTATTTATCAGGAGGGCTGTTTTTACTTTGTCCATTAATGTTAATTTCATGTTGTCTCACTAGTCCAAGCATAACCAATCTTTTTTGCATTTGTGTTGCCTGTTTTGTTTTAGCATAAATATCTTTCTTGAGTTGGGTTCCTTTGTCTATAAAATAATATCAGTAAGTAGTAAAACCCAACAATACTTAAGCCAGAATAGCAATGTGGATTCACATACGTGATTGCAGTCACTTTAGTAAACCAGACAATTCACACTCCAATTGAAGCAACTATGCCACAAAAAATACCCCCTCATTACCCCACCTTACCTGTCTCCTCTTACATCCTACAGTGCTTTGTTTTTTGTTTGTTTGTTTGTTTTGTTTTGTTTTGTTTTTTATTCTGTACTCCAAGAGAGAAGGCAGATGCTGCTAAATCATTTGTTGATTGAATACTTTAGGTGCCCAGGCTATGATGAAAACTTTTTTGATTGCTAAATATTCATCCCAGATCTTCCATTTAGCAGATTGTCAGAAACTATTTGTTGAAAGGGTGTATGAATTCATGAATAAATAAATGAAAATAGAATGAACAGGCCGTGTGGGGGGCTAAAATGGAGAAACAATATTGCTTTTCAATTATGTAGTATAATTATCTCATTTTATCTTCCCAGCAATCCCATATGTAGAACAATATTTGCATCATATTATGGATGTGGAAATCAAGACAAAGAGAGGTTAGATACCTTACCTAAAATTATCCAACAAGTATTTAGTAGAACCAGTTCTAGAATGTGATGGTTGGAATCAGAGCTATCCCTTTGCTTCTTTTCCTCATACCTACCCATTCTCGACAAAGGAACAATTACTTCAAAATGTAGCACTTGCACCTGGGGCTAAAAGGACAATTTTTACATATAATGCTATAGCACTTTTGGTTAGCCACCCAACATTTATTCTCCCTTTCTTCTTGGAAAAAAATATGTAGGTATTCACTTCTCAGGAAATCTCACTCTATCCTCAGCTCAGGAGAAAATACTGATTGCTCTAGAACAATCTGGGTAATTCTATTTTTCTTGCCAGTTTTGATTTAGGAAAGAGCATGTGACTTAATTCTTACCAATGAGATATGAAAGGCTCTATTGGGAAGCTTCTGTGAAAATTTTTTTGGTTCTAAGAGAAATGGAGTGATGAACAGCCAGAAATGGGTGGGGTCAATGGATTAAAGATCCTATTGAGTCAAAGGAATGTTGGAGTTGACACAGTAAAATTAGACTGGAAGGAAAGGAAATTGTATTCAGTGAATGAAATAATTAAAATAGAAATTTTGAAGGTGGTACAGTTGTTGATTAAATGAAACCGTTTGGAATATGAGATTAAGAAAGTTTAGCCAAGGCAAATTATTGAAACAGATCATTTAGAAATAAGGAGGGAAAAAATTAAGAGTCCAGTAAGTCGTGGCTCCAAACTTTTGCTCCTGGCTCCAATCTTTTGCTCCTACTGGGCTTAGGCCTCACTAATTTCTAACTTTCCACTGATCCATGTACTCATTCCCCTCTCCTACAAAACAAAACAAAAAAGAACAGGTCACCCAGCAGCTTTTCCATGACTTTTATTAAAATTAATTATTTTCAAGACATTTGTTTTTAGTAGACATTATTGATAGTTTAGAAAAGAAATTGATAGCACAGAGATGCCAATAATTTTAAATATAATCTTTAAAAATTTCATTCTTAGAATGACAGGGAAAATGAACACAAGGAAGAGGCAGCTGCCCTGGCCATTAGCTTTTCCAAATGTGATGACTAGACCTGCTGCAGCCATCTTGAAACCAGGAAGGAAGCCGGCTTGAAAACAAAGCCAACACAATGAAATGGCACAGCAGAACAATGTAAAGAGCTGAAGTCTTTGATGATGCTGTTGAGCTGCCGAATTAAACAGCATACCTATTATGGACCTCACTTAAGGTAAACATGTCTTTACTGCTTAAATCAGTGTTTCATTATTTGTCACAGGAAAACTCTGCATTGGTGTAAATACCTATTAACCCATTACCCCACAAACCCCCACCATTATCTGACCCTTTAGGATGTCCTTTCATGCTTTTCTGCATTTTGCTGAAGTCACCTATTAAGAATAATAGAAAATTACAGATGATGATTTTCTGATCCCTTCTCCTTAGATATCACCTTGAATCTCTCACAATGAGCATGGTTTATGAAGCATAGAAGCACTGGAAGAATAGAAAGTAGGTGGATAGGCTGAGATGTCTGATGTTAAAGCTGATCTGAGTCAGAACAGGTAAGTAGGCAAGGGTAAATGTAAAAGCTAAGCAGAGTATGCAACTGAAAAGCAGAGCGAAGGTAACCTTTCATAGCAGACCCTGAGAAAGCAAGCAGAAGCTGGGTGACCATTTAGGAGGCTGTTGCAAGAGAGGATGCTGGTTTATATTAGAGTGGTAGCAGTAAAGGACAGAAATAGAGAGATTTGAGATAAGATTTGGGGTTGAACCAGAAGGTCTTAGTGATAGTCTGAATGTGAAGGGTGTGAGAGAGGAAGGAGTGAGGAAAAAGTTCTGGGTTCCAGTTTGAATATCTGAGTAGAAGGTAGTATTATTAAGTTGTGGAAGAGTGGAGATGAGGCAAGGTTGATGGGAAAGAGCAAGAGTACAGTTTTATGCATCTTACATTTGTGAGATATTCAGGTCAGAATTGCATGATATATGGGTCTGAGGTTCAGAAGAGAAGGATGAGTTATTGCTGAATATGAGGAGTCATAGTAATTTACTTTAGGCCATGGAAAAGAAAATAGCATGAGAAAAGAAGAAGATCCAGAACCAAATCCAGAAGAACTACAAAAACTACTTCTGGAGGTATACAGAAGAGAGGAGCCAGCAAAGAAGATCAGGTAGGTACCATGAAAATGGCCAAATTAATTTATCAAAAGCTTGATTTATTCTTTTGGTGTTACCTCAATTCTACCTATCATCAATTTCCTAGAAGAATCAAGGGCTGAGACATATCTTGGCTCAGCTTCTATTTTTATCTGCTTTTTTTCCCCTTGCATTGTTTATATCCATCTAGTTAGGCATTTCCTTTTCACAGAAATGCCTGTGGTGTAATCTAGAAAATATTTATTTCTTTGTGAAGCAATTGAAAAATATAAGTATATATGCAACATCTCATCATAGCACTAAAGAGATGTTTTTAATTTTATTTTAAGCCTATGCTTTACCCATATCATTTATCAATGTTTCCTGGGCACAATATGTACTTTCATGCTTAATATCCTGTGCTCTTGCTGTTCTTCTGCTTAAAATGCTGTCTTTTCCCATATCTGCCTTAACCAAGTCCTTTTAACTTTTAAAATTCTGCTCCAGTGGCACCTTCCTCTCTGAGCTTTTTGTTGCAGAACTAATAGGCAGAACTAATCACTTCTCTATATTTCCACAGTCTTCTCTTTATTCTATTAGCAGAGATCTTGTCATGTTTTGTTTTGGTAAGGTATAGTTAGGAATAGATATATCTGTGTCTACCACTAGACTTTGAGGTTCTTAAAGGAAGCGACAATGTTATTCAACCTTATACCCCCAATACTGAGAAAAAAGTTATTGAATTTAGTTACATGTACTTGAAGGTGGCATTGCAAAGGATAATGTGATATACTTGTTTCAAGTTCATATGAAAACTATGATATGTGTAAGTAAAATATCCAATCTACTTTTTAACTTCATACACAATGTTTGGCTTATAAAGAATGTAAGTTACTTGAATATACATACACTTCTCCAAGTTTTGAACATGTTGTTTTCTACCTGGTACATGCCTCTATCGTTTCCCTTCTACAATTCTATCCTTATCTTGATTTTACTTTCAACTAACCTTTCTCAAAGAAACTTCTCTAACCACCTCTTCCATTCACCTCAAGATAGTGTGCCTGATTGTGATGTCCAGTGGCACCCTGCACTCCCCTTCCAAAATACACATCATCTTTTAATTATTCTATGAGTATTGCTTTCCCTCTAAGACTGAAAGATTCAAGAAGGAAGGGATGAAATTTGTACTTTTTTTGGAAGGGGAAGAAGGGCACATTTTATTTAAAAAATTATTATGGAGAATTTTGAGAATAAACAGAATAGAATAATGATAATGAATCCCATTTACCCATCACCCAGTCCCCAGTAACCATCCAGCCCCAGTTGCACTCCACACATTTGTGCCACTCCCACATTATTCTGAAACAATTCTTAGACATCATATGATTTCATCTGTAAATTTTTCTGTATGTATTTTTTAAAGAGTTATTTATTTATTACTTCCCCCCAACCCCCATTGTTTTTGCGCTCGCTGTCTGCGCTCTGTGTCCATGCACTGTGTGTTCTTCTGTGTCTGCTTGTCTTTTCTTTAGGCAGCACTGGGAACCGATCCTGGGGCCTTCCAGAGTGGGAGAGAGGCACTCAATCTCTTGTGCCACCTCACCTCCTTGGTCTGCTGCATCTCTTATTGTCTCTCCTCTGTGTCTCTTTTTGTTGTTGTTGTTGAGTCATCTTGCTGCGCTAGCTCTCCGCTCGGGCCAGCACTCCACGTGGGCCAGCTCTCCGCATGGGCCAGCTAGCCATGCGGGCCAGCTTGTTTTCACCAGGAGGCCCTGGGAATTCCTATATGGTAGATGAGAGCCCAATCACTTGAACCACATCCGCTTCCCTCTGAATGTATTTTTTAAAAGATAAGGACTTTAAAAAATATAACATAACACAATGCTATTATCACACGCCAAAATGAATTATGTATCTTTAATATCAAACATCCAGGTAGAATTCAAAATTCTAATTTTCTCATTGATGCTATTGTTTTCTTTTCCTGAGTCAGTATATAAAGGTCCAAACATTAAGGTTATTTGATAGTCTTTTAAGTCTCTTTTTAGCTACAGATTACCCTACATGTTTTCTTTTTTGTTCCATCCATTTCTAAGTGTAAACACTAGTTTTTCATACAGATATATTCCCAATTCTTAGCCTAGTCCTGGTCGTAGTAGATGAATATTCAATAAATATTGTATTTGATAAATAAATGAATGGATAAATGAAATGAGTAAATGAGAAATCCCAGAGAAGAGATAGCAAAATAAATATGACCTCATATTTCTTCAATCTTTTCTGAGTTTTTAAATTTATTTAATACACAATAAATGCATGATTTTGAGGTAGATATTCTTTGAAAATCTCTAAGAATTTAATTCACTCTGGAATTGTAATTAATTCATTTTAACTACTTCTGTTGGGTAAGTATGAACATTGGGGCAGCAAAATGGACTTAGCCTGAGATTTCTATTGTTTAATAAAACATTTTTTTACCCCTCAAGAAATCATCACTAGAGACAGTGCACTCTACTTGACTGTTGTTAGATGTGGCAACTGTGCATACCCAACCTGATGAAAAGACTGCACAACAATCTTTAATTCAGTCATTGCTTCTTAATTTGTTGATAAGTTTTTCTTCTTACTAGCTGCCCACACTATAAATAGCAGAAATGGAGCCAAGTGATGACTCAAAGTAGAAAATATGATTGAAGCAACCACTGAGAGAATGAGTCCTCAGTTAGCAACAGAGAAAAACTGAAATAAAAGTTAGACCTAATCAATGCTTAATCCGAATTAACTAATGAGCAGAGTGATACATCTATTTTTCCTGCAATAGTATTTATTATAATTGATAATCCAGGCATTTGCTATTATTATGCAAACAAATGTATATACACATATACACACAAAAGGAATTAAAGTAACCAATTTTTCTTCAGCTTACCTTTTTCATCCCCATATGTACTTTATTTTTTCATGGGCGCCCATAACTCATTCTTTTTAGTGGTTTCATAGCATTTCATGATATGGTTATACCATAATAATGTATTTAACCAGTCCCTTCATGATGTCATTTAATTGATTTCCTGTTACATACCACCTCAGCCAATGCTGCAATGAACATACATGCTTGTATAGAGCTTACATGTGGGGTAAATTCCTGAAAGAAATTCCTAAAAGTGGAATTTCCATGCCAATGAAAAATTGGGAGACAATGGGGATTGAGAGGAGGAAGGTGTCATGGGACACCAGACATCCGATAACACAGTGATAAAGGAAGGAAAAAAGGGAAAAAAGAAGAGAGAAAGGAAATAAAAATGAAATATATATATATATTTTAAAGGCATTTCCATTGCTTTTTTGCCCATTTTTTGAATGTCCCAATCCACTAATTATATTTTATTTTGTTTTGTTCTTTGTTTGATTATTTGTTTTTTTTTTCCGTCTCTCTTTTTTTTTCCCCTGAGTTTCCTTATGTTTGTTTCTTGCATGTAAGCTTATCACACTTGTTTCTTTTTCCTAGTAAGTGTATTTGATTATTTTATGGACTAAATGTTCATGGAGGATTTGGATCACAGAAGGGTTACAATGGGTA